>PVHY01000125.1:275871-319446 GCA_004024945.1 Uropsilus gracilis | reverse complement strand
TAGACTAGGTCTCGCTATCTTTGTCCCATGGCACCGCAGCCTCACATTGCCCAGGGTACCACAGACTCAAGCAACCTCCAGCTTCAGCTTCCCATGTAGCTGGTATTACAGGTGCACGCCACCACACCCAACTATTTTTTGGGACTAGGTCTCACTGTGTTGCCCCGAGCAGGACTCGAACTGCGATCCCTCACCCCAGCCGCTTCACACGCTGAAGCTTACAGGCACTAGCCACTGTGCTCACAGCTCTAAAATAATTTTCAAAATGAACAGCAATTTGGGTGAGGAGATTCTTCTGTTATTAAATTATAAAAACACAATCTATAAAAACACAAAGTATAAAAACATAGGAGAGGGAACAAAGAGAATAATTAAACAGATTTGAGAATCCCTTGAACATGAAAAAACTTGGTAGCTGAAAAGGTGGCATCACAAATCAGTAACAAAAAATAATTTAATAGATGGCAGTGAGAAAACATGAGGAATCATCAAAAGCATGACTCCTATCTCAAATCATACACCAAAATAAACTCCAAAGGCAGAAATAAATATAAAAGGGAAAACAATAGAGGAACATTTTTGCAGTACTAATGTAGCAAAGGATTTGTTACCTTAAGCTAGAGCCAAAAGAGTTTGGGAAATGAGGGGGGAAAGTTGATATATTTAAAATCAAAAATGAAAGTTTCTGTTCTGTGAAGGAAACTGGAGACAATTCTTCAGAGTGCATACAAATAGAGTATACAGTAAACTTCCACTAAGAAACAGGGAGCTGATAACAGATTGCAGAGTAGAAAGTACATAGAAATGGTAACCTGAATTGTTAGTACATCTAAAAAGAAATCTCCAAACTTTTAGAAATCAGAAAAAAAAAGCAAATTAAAATCAAAGTAAAATTTGACTTAGAAAGTTATGGATTATCAAGGTCTGCCAAGGGTGGGAGAAAACTGGCCTTTTATGCTGTTGGTTAGAGCAAAAATGGTACAACCATTTTGATGACTGATAGTACTTGGCAAAATTAAATAATAACCATAAGGTTGAAAATTTCCAGAAATACTATTACCTAATATTTGCACAGGTCCATAAGGAGATAGTTAAGCATGTTCATCACAGGATTACTTACTATAGTAAAATTTTGGAAGGAACACATATGTCTATCACTGGGGAAATGAATAAGTAAATTGTGACATCTATGTGAAGTGGAAGAGACAAAACAGGTGTAAGGAACTAGATTTACAAACAACTGTTTTAAAAGGAAATGAAATGTTATCATTCATGGAAATTAAAAATAGATATGCATTATCTTTTTTAACATAATTTAAATAGCAGAAACTGAAAAGATACATTTATACCATAAACCAAGGATTGTGATTTTAAGTATCTGAGTCAAGAAAATCAGTCAGCTAAGGGAACCAGAGTTCCCAGAGGATAAAATGACAAAATATGAATTCTCGGTTAACAGAAAAATGGAGGTCTTCAGTTTTCTAGGGCTTTCTACTTTACCACAACACTTTTCTCCCCTGGGAAGCCACAAAAGGTATCTTTAGGTTAGCAGTTTAAGTATACGTGTATTTTGGCCTTAAACACAAGCCCACTTGTTGTTTCCTGATTTTTGACTGTGGAAAATAATACAATTCTGAGATATGGAGATCTGTAAATTAAATTATTCCATTTATTTCCAGTATCTTTCAAGTATGTAAGCCAATGTGCACTTTCAGATAAAATATGACTTTATTTTTTCAGGATAAGGTATAGTTTTTCCACTGGAAATTTGAGACTACTAAAAACACCCAAACCTTCACTGTTACAGTGAAGTTTATATTTGAACTAGTTCCTTACAAACTCAAGCATTTCAAGAATTCATGATTTTGGTGACATTAACATCCACCTACATTGATAAGCCAACATACAAGGAAAATTGACAAAGTGGAACAAATAAAGTGGAAGAGTCTTTCTGTGTGTGTATATTATATAATTATCATATTATATCTATATATTTATAAACATATTTATACTAATTAGATAATTATATATCAATTATATGTGTAGTATTACTATATAGTTAATATAATTAATCATAGAATATATAATTATACTATATATAATTATACTATTCTATGTATTATATATATTATAAACACACAGACTTCATTCTTCATAAACACTGGAAAGGTGTAACAGCATCTGTAAGAATATAAAAATATTAGAGCCGTGAACTTTATACAATTTCATTGTTGGGCATTAAAAAGAAAAAGATGTAAACTAAATGTTAATATAGTGCTAGAAAAGGAAAAATGAGTTTTAAAATACTTTATGAGAAGAAATACTTGAAGGGCTGTTACAATCAACGGTCCAAAGTTATGGTTTGTTCTACTTCAAAATTTCCTTAGTTGTACTGTTTAATTTTCAGAAGAGGCCAAAAAAGAATGGACAAGAAAAAAACTTCAATGTATGAGAAAGGACAGTGACTGTGTGAAGTTCCTCACAGTCCAGTAGAATGGCTCAAGCATCCCCATCACTCCCCTGAAAATATTCATTCATGTTTCCAAAGACTTAAATCGTTTTTGGCCCTTTCTGCCTCATCTTAACCATAGAGCAGCATCCAACATCAATTACATTATTAGAATATTGGTTTTCGCCAATCTCTGAAGTAGTGTTCCTGTGTAACGTCTCACCAGCCAAAACAGCATAAAGCAAAACAATAAGCATCTATCTACATGAAAACACTATACAGTCTGGTTGTGCTCTGTTCTATAATGGCTTGCTGCAAAATCAGTGCCAAATATACTTTTTCTTTTTGCCTTGTCCTAAAAGCTAAAATATCCTTTGAGTTTCTTTCAATTAGTGAAAACAGGCCCAAATATACATCTTTCACAAAAGCTAAGTGATATAATGCAAACTTTTGAAAAGCTGCAGGTAACTGTAGTTTCCCTGAAACTGTTTTTCAAGCTTACACTATGCTTTCTTTTGCTAGCTATGCCTTTTTCCAAAAACATGCTTTTCCATTTCATTTAATACCACTACCTACCAGTTGCTATGTAAGAAACCTAGGAGCCATCCTTGTTGTCTTCCCTTTACAACCTATATTCCAATTCATAAGCAAATCCCATTGCCTCTAGTCTATCAGCATCTTTCATCTAGATTCCTGCAATGGGTTTCTATTAGCTCTCTGATCACATTACCCCCATATCATCACTTCTCCATACCACAGCCACATTTTCTGTATATATGACATTTCAGTTTTCCATTATCTTTAGAATTAAAATGTCAACTCATTATCTTGAAATATAAGGGTACCCACAATGAGGTCTCTGACCACCTTTCCAATCTTGTTTAACATTACACTTGGTCAAACTTGATATATCCATTACATCTTAGATGAACCTGAGATGAGCCTAGACTTCTAGAATTACCAACTTCTTTTTCTCTTTTATGTGTGAAATCAACTTTCAAATCCTCAGAGGCACCTCTCTCACCTTCGTTTGACAAAATGTTTTCTATTTGAAATGAAAACATTTTTATGCTTCTTCTCTCCATAGAATCAAGTTCTTTGAGAACAGGGATCATTTGCCCCTATGTTTTCTCTGAAATTAGGACATAGTTCCTAACCCATAGTAGGAGCACAAAATGTAACTGATGAAATGGTTATAGAAAGAGCATGTTCCTGTTTGTAGCACTGCTGGTGAATGAAAATAGGGAATTTTTAAAATATCATTTATCATACCCTATACAGTATATCAGTGAATGAGAATAGCGATATTTTAAAATATTACATACCATTCCCTATACAATTATTTCAGTTTATAAACTGTATTTGTTTATCACCCAGCTCACTTTTAATAGGTCCAAGATAGGTAACCTTTCTTCAGTTTAAGGTCATTAACTCTTTTTTTAGACTAGGTCTCACTATTTTTTGCTGGTGGAACCGCAGGCTCACGTTGCCCAGGCTACCACACACAGACTCAAGTGATCCCCATCCTCAGCTTCCCATGTAGCTGGGATTACAGGCACATGCCACCACACCCAGCTATTTTTTTGGAACTAGGTCTCTATGTTGCTCCAAGCAGGACTTGAACCGTGATCCCTAGCCCCAACCACTTCATAGGCTGAAGCTTACAGGCATGCACCACCGTGCCTGGCTAAGGTCATTAACTTAGAGGGGATCAACCAACACAACTGGAAGTAGGTTTCTAGAAAGAAAATTACAAATTTCCATTTACTACTCTGAACTTGTTTTGGGATTGTAAAAACAAAAACAGATTATAGTTTAAGATGTGTTGCTTATGCTATTCCTTGCTGGACTAACACTATCAACATACCAATTACCATTGATGTTTGAGATATAGCTGAAATAGGAAGCATTAGCCTCACTCCTTTTATTTCCGAATTTTGGAAGGCCAAAGGATTTGCAATGTGTAAAGTGACATTGGTTTTATATATTTATATTGGAACTCTGTAGCAGTTTGGTTGCACATCTGTACTTTCAGATTAAGGTTGGCCAGTCCCACTAGAATGAAAGTTTTACTTTAGGAGAGTATTATGTTTTAATAAAAAACTCAGAAGTGGTTACTTAGGTGCTGCAGATATTAGTTTTCATTTTAAAGGGTTCTGTGAGAGTCTTTCTTCCTCTTCTACTCTTAATTTCCTGCTTAGAAAAGTTTAAATTTATACTGAAGTCATTCCTGAGATATTTGCAACATGAATTGTTTCAGGACAGGCTGTTAAACAGGTTCAGGAGAAGCCAACATCTTCACAAATACTTCAAAAGCAGAAGGTAGGTAATCTTAAAAGAGGAAAACATTTAAATCCTTTAAAGTCTATTAAGATTTCCAGTAGTTTCTGAGAAACATTCCTAAAGCATCCAGTATATATAAAGCTTCTTGCTTAAAGACACTGTGCTGGTCATATGCTAATTGAGACTAATATTTACACAGTAAATAGTTCCAGACGTAGATTATGTAACTTTTATTACAGATAAAGAATGCATATTTCCAGTCAAATCTCAAGTATTTATGGGAGTTCCAATTCCAGTTAGACATTCTCTTCCAATACACCTCTAGACAACTATTTCTTAACCACCGTCTTAGTGTGAATGGAAGGAAAACCTCCTTTTTAATACCAGCTTATGAAAAAATATTGAGAAAACTCACAATGTAAAATGTTTCAAATTCAAGCAATTGTTTCCCTTATTGCTTTTTTTTTTTTTTTTTTTGAGACTAGGCCTCCCTATTTTTGCCCGTGGAACTGCAGGCTCACGTTGCCTGGGGTACCATGAACTCGAGTGTTCCCCAGCCTCAGCTTCCCAGGTAGCTGGGATTACAGGTGCGCACCACCATGCCCAGGTATTTTTTGGGGGACTAGGTCTTGCTATGGTGGAACTTGAACTGCGAACCCCAATCCCAGCCGTGACTCCATAAGCTGTCACTTAGAGGCACGAGCTACTGTGCCCGGCTCATTGCTCCATTATTAACATGTAATCAAAACTTAATTATTCTGTTATTCTAGATGCATAGTATTGTAATAATTATAGGGGATTGGAAAACACTAACTTGCTAAAACCCAATATTCTAATACAAATAGTATGCCAAAACTTTCTGTAACTTCATGGGATATTAAAAATACCAGATGTTTTTCCAATGACTTAAACATGCCATTTCAGAATTTAAGAGATCAACCTAACTAACACCTCTAGATTATATAAATTTGGACAATCTTCCATTTGGAATTTAGTCTTAAGTTTTTGTCAGTACGCTAGCAATTATTTTCATGGCATATGCCCAAATTAGGAATAAGTGATGAACCAAGATAAGAATTCCACTCCCACATGTACATGACATACAGAATAGTACTTACTAGTCAGCCATTCTTGTTGAAATCTTGACCAAGATTTAAAATTCAAAATCTTGACCAAAAGGAAAAAAAGTTGACCCTAAGTAGTAACCAAGTCCTGATGTCCTGATTTGTTTTTAATTATTCTGTCCTGATTTGTTTTTAATTATTCTAACAGATTTTAAATAGTGTGACACTAAGGCAGCAAAAATGAGAATCACACATTGGTTTCTTCCGGGATATTACCCAAAGTTAAACAAATTTCAAGATCCAAAAGCAACTAAGTTACTAAATTTTTGCTTTTTGAAAAACAGCTGAGATTTACAGTTACTTTGTGATGTCTAGTATTTTAAAACATAAATCCTCCCAATGGCATTATTTAACTTAAAATTCCAAAAGCAAACACTTTGAATGATTCAAAGAGAAAAAAATTTTAAACCATTGGTTAATCAATGTCACTGAAGGTACACATAAAACTAGAATATGCAGTGTAAAATTTAATATTCTAGAATTTTAAAAAGAATCTCCAATATGCTTAAAGTTCAAGTCTCTGTATTTACATTAGGTAAGCTCCAAAATATTATTTCTATTTGCAATTGTACCAAAATAATTATAAGATGCTGCCTGGGGGGGAAGGGAAAACACCTAATATGAAGATAATAAAAACATCCACAAAGAGAAAAATTTGTTCTAAGTTTCCAGGTATTTTTTAATACTTGAAAATCAGCCTTATTATGTATGTTATATCTCAAAAGAATTTGAAGTCAGTTATTTTTGTAATTTCAGTTCAAAATGTTTATCTCCTTCAAGATATTATAAATCCCATATAAAGTGAAACTCCTTTCTAGTTTTACATAAAACCTTTTTAAGGTTCATTTAAAAAGTACTGAGTGCCATTGTCAATAGGCAAATACAAGATTATCCTATGCCTCAAACCCATTAGGTTTTTTTGTACCAATAAGATCTACTTTGTATGCTGATTAGATGCCCTCTGCAAATCTCTGCTTCAAAAAGAAAAATGTACTTACCTGTTTGACTAGAGAGTTTACTGATTAAAGAAGAAAACAAAAATTTTAGCAGCACAGGTATCCTAGTAATCAAGATAAGCTGTTGTTCAGTCAGTGAGGAACTAATACCTGATTAAGGTAACAAAAATGTACAATACTGCCCACAGTGTAGCCCATTTAAGTCTTCACTAAAGCTCTATCTGTAATATGAAATCACTGAAAGATAGTTATCAACCTTTAATTAGAAGGAACCTGTAATGAAATCAATACTTAAGACATATGTATTAATTTTTGAAAAGTTGTATTACATTAAGTATGGAGAAAAAGTAATCAACTTCAAAACTAAAAGCTGTTAACACATAATGGAAATTCCTCTTTTGTAGTTGGTAGTACCAAAGTTTGCTGTGGAGTGAAGATGAGGGATAAAAAGAAAACGGAGATAAGCATATTAGGGTATGTTACTATATGTTTTCACCTCAAAGATTTACTCAGCAAATTAAATGTCACAAATTTGCCAACTTTTTCACTTTTACTTTTAATTTACTTTTCTTAAATTCAAGTAACCACCCAGATTTCAACTTTATAGGTATGATGCACAAAAATCCAGGTGTTTAAAGAGAAAAAAATAATAAATTGTTTCAAATTAGTTGGACCTTCAAAATAAATTAAAAACCTGTGTTCTAGAACATTATGTGGCAAATGACTTTCCTATAAAAATCAGAACTGCATCTAGGGACTATTAAAGTCTATGTAAAACATATAATAACATTAAAGTATACAGCATGACTTTTGACACATACTTAGCCCAGTTTCCTAAAGAATAAGTTCATGTTTTCCCTCTAAAAACTGGAAGATGCACTATTGGAAACAGCAGCAATGGTATCACAGAACTGGGCTTAGTAAGATGAAGGGTGAAGGTTGTATCACATCATTAAATCCTTTGAATTTAATTCCATCAACTCAGTTTAGCATTTTAGTGACAACTCAGGCTGTCACTTTCTTTCCAGGCATTACATGCAAATATTTGAATACAGGCACAGAAACTTGTCATTTTTATTTGGATAACAAAAAGTTTCCAAATTATAAAGTAGATCCTAGTTATTACTCCTGTAAAAAAAATTAGCACACTTGTCACAAATGATTTATGTAAAAGAAAATACACATACTTTTTATAGTTATCTTAAAGTTTTTTATTCCCTACTAGAGACATTGTCTTTCGTTGTCTTCTCAGTTTTCTACAATTTCCAACTTGTACCTGTATTTAATACTGCTTTAATCTGCTAAAGACAATAACTGATTGCTCTCCTAAATCTAAGGATTATATAGTTTTAGTATAAATATATATCACATATTTTCGTAAAATTTTGACAAAACCAAATAAGCATGCCTTGTTTTAAGTCCATGCTCCTTTCACTGTTTATAAAATCTGATTTAATGATCAAAAATTCTTGGTTATCATTCTTCAGTTACAACAATCTCCTTCTGAACTGCCACTCCTTTTTACATAACAATAGAAAAAGAAATTATCTTAGTTCTTTCCTTTGACACTATAAAATAATGTGAGCTTTTTTTCTTAAATGAAACAAATACATCCAAAACGCAATACATTCAAATGAGCTGTATCCCTAAAGGTGAGTGATCACCTTGGAAGGCCACAGTTCATTCTCCTAACTATGCTACAACTGCTCAAAATACCTTCTGGGATTGCCTTCAAAACCAGCTGCATACTTCATACTAGTATCTCAAAGATAGGTTTAATTTTTGGAAACTGTCAAAAGTCATTAAGTGCTAAATAATAGATCTAAATCAAGCTTGGTAGTTTTTTTGTTTTTTGTTTTTTTAAAGAATGTGTAATCAATCACAGTAGTGTCTGTGACCTAAATTAGCTCTGAATGCAATTCTAAAAAAGCATTTAAAAAAAAAAAAGTTTTGAGCAGTGGTAGACTGCTGGAATTAGGAAATAATCTTCCAGCATGACCACTATGTAGAGTAACATTCATTTAGCTGTCTATGTTCTGGCATATTTGTTTAAAGTGAACAATCTGAGAGCTAGAATTTTCTCATTAAAAAGGAATCATTCTTAGAAAAATGTTTTTTTTTAAACTCCTTTAAAGCATCACTGTCAAAGTAAGCACTATGCAAGTGTTTTGTTAGAAACTAGTTCTCCTTACTTTATCAATAAAGACTACTTTTAAAGACTTGAAAGTAATAATTAACATATTTGCTTTCAAGCTTTTAAAATCACTAACTAGCAATAAAATAATTTCAAAGTTCTAAGGTACTAAAGAAAACAAAAAAAAAACTAAAACCCCAAATGTAATAAAAAACACGTCAAGAACCAAACTACAATTTCTGAGCTGCACTGTTTATTTTGCTGCTTGAAACCTAAGTGACAGTATGCCACTATAGTTATGGGGTTTCATCTAAACCTTTACTACACTGCAGGTACAGAAATATACGGACACATTTTTGGAGAATTGACATTTTGCAAAATGCAGCAAACATTTTAATTTATACATGAGAAAAGGAAGTGTTCAAAAGGGTATGCATTTCAAGTTATTGCAGGTTATTTGTGAGAGAATTTCTGCAGGTAAAACATGTTTAAATTTAACCAACAGTAGCGTGTCAGTGTATTTAAAATCATGACAAAAATCTTCTCTCTGGTCATGTTGCCCATGACAAATTACTATGATGTTGTATGTTTAGGGCAAGATGTCAATACAGCATAAATCCCATGGCATTTTGGTTTTCTTCTGGAGATTAAAGCTGTTTTTCTTGGGATAAATGCAGCAGCAAAACACAAACCAGTTGATCAAAAAAAGCACTTCTGCCATAACGCCAATAATTTTCAGGACACATCAACCGACAGTAGTTTTGCCATTCCCAGTTCTTTAAAGGATTATATCTCTGCACTGTTGCCTTAAGTATGTCTGTAAAAGCTTGTTCTCTGTTAAGCCAGTTTACTGACTACAGCTTGGTTGAGAGAATTTAGTTGGTTGGTCCATTTATCTAGTGCAGTATATCGGGCACCACCCCTCTTCTGATGATCCAGTTCAAGGAGCTGATTGACTTGATCAATTCGTCCATGAATAGTGCTGGAAGTAAATATATAAAAGACAAGTCAACAAACCATTTTCACCAAGCCTATTTCCTGGACTGTTTCATAAAATATTCATAGTATCAATAAACATGAAAGAAAAAACTGCTGCCTACCGTAAAAGACTGAGTTCAGCATTAATTATAACATTCACTACCTTATTTAAATTCGAGATAGACCAATTTTAGCTACTTTACACCAGTTTCACTGAAAGAACTAATGGGCATAGACTTAACCAATTAATCAAGAGCAAATACAACTTGTGAGAGTTTAAATAACATATCTTATTGGGGGGAACTTAAACTAAACTGTTATATACCACCCTTACACTTAAAACTTAGAAAAAATATATTACTTACAAATTTAATTCTCTAGCTGAATCTGGGTTATGTACTGAATGGAAAATTCTTTTGAAAAAACTCAGAATTTTTTCAGAATATAGAACACTTCATATGTTCACTTCTTTATCAAACACACACACACACAGACACACACACACTCCTGCATATTTTAATACTGAGGTACTCTGTAAAAAGTACATAAAAGGGTACTTTCATGAAAAATCAAGAATTCAAATTGTAACCTTGTCATTAATAAAGTATTTTGTGATTAAAAATAGCCAAGTACTTACTTATCCAATATGCACTGCACCAGTAAGCTCTCCACATCAGCTACATCTATGTTTAACTCCTAAGACAAAAAACTCATTATAATTCTACTAACCAACTTTTAAAAGATTTCATGATTTTATATAATTATTTTAAATTCATTTCTACAACTAAAAGGAAAATTAGTTCAAATGAAACTTAAAACAATCTCATTATCACTTCAAAATATTTCTGAGAATACAAGCCTGATAAAATTTTACTTCATAGCTTTTACAATATATTCTCACCATTATTTGATTGTGCTTGGGGTTAATCTTACATTAATTAGTTTAACCACTATTCTGTCTTCTGTATTTTTCTTGGAGACTAAAGGAATATTTTAAAGTAAACTTAATGATTCCTTCTCTCTTTTTTAGTAATTGAATTTATGACAAAGAAAAAGAATCCACATTGAAACCCACTAAGTTCTGTATTTGAAAGATGTAGTATTTCAAAATTTTACCAGTTAGAATTACTTTTCAAAGTGGCAGGTAAACATACAGTACATAATTAAAAAGTCCATAAATATAAATACCTTAGAAATAAAAGGGATATGTATTCTTGTGTAAGGCTTAATTAACTTTATAAGCACTTGTGTTCTGATGTTTCGCAAAAGCTCTGAAAGACACAAATTAAAATATATTTGTATAAAACAATTTGCTTATCTTTATGAATCATGACCCACATTTAAGTTATTTAACTGTTAATTATATTTTCTTTTTTTTTTTTTGAGACTAGGTCTTGCTATTTTTGCCTGTGGAACCAAAGGCTCATGTTGCCCAGGGTACCACAGACTCAAGCAATCCCCAGCCTCAGCTTCCCAGGTAGCCAGGATTACAGGCGCATGCCACTACACCCAGCTATTTTTTTGGGACTAGGTCTCGTTTTGTTGCCCTGGGGGCACTTGGACCACGATTCCCAGACCCCACCGTGACTCCATAAGCTGTCGCTGACAGGCATGCGCCACCGTACCTGGCTTGTTATTTATCTTTTCATATTGTGACACGACCTAAAATAACCTTGCTTTTGCAATACTCCAATGCTCAAAATTTCCTTTCAAGAAGCTGATTTTTATCAAGCTTCTTTCTTTATATTCTCTCAAAATCTTCAGTATATTTTAAACAATGATTTTACAATATCCCCTTGTTTCTTCATGTATGGTATTTTTTCTTTCTTTCTTTTTTTTTTTTTTTGAGACTAGGTGCCCCTGTGCCCAGCCATGTATGGTATTATTTTTTAATTAAAAAAAATAGGTTGGGATTCAAGCACAAGATTTCTATATTCTTGTATATCCACAAAATGTATTATTTTAGGTTCTTCTAAGAACCTTCATTGCTTATTGAATGAAAGAGAAAGATGGTGAAGAAGAATATTATTTCCAAAGTATTTGGATTGTCTAATGCATTTGCAAATTACATATTTAAATGAGTTTGTTCAATGCTCAAAATAACTATGTAAGTGGGAACGGTGATATGAAAGTCTCCAGGACAAAGGATGTTTCTGTGTCTTTACTAATGCAATAAAATTTACTAAAAATTCTATAGACTTAGTAGTATAATATTAGCCTCTTTTTCGTAGTAAATGCATTTGGGTATTATCCAAAGATGGATAATTCAAAACATTTGTTACTTGTCAAAGATATGCCCCAAAATGAACTCTGAACCTTTAAAACAGCTTATCATTTTAAGGAGTATCTATTTCATGACAGCATTTAAAAACATTTCTATACTATGCAGTAAATAGGAAAAAACCCAACTTAATTCCATTAAGAACTGTCTTCACAGTGGCAAAGATAATTCAGTTAGTAGGAAGAACATACCCTCAATGTGTTCCCTTATGAAAGGATCATCCATGATGTTGCTGTGATTTGTCTTCAGAATCTTTTCAAATTCAGTGATGTCATTATTCTGATAGGCACTAACGGAAAAAGAAAAGTATAAATTTTGACAAACATGAAAAAGACGTTAAATTAGTTAATCCAAAGAGCCTGTTTCTCAATTTTTATATGCAAGAATCTAAATTATATTACAATTTTTGTCATGGAAATCAGAGCTAAACACACAAATTCCTTCTGCAAATAACTTTTTTAATGCTTCTGGGGTTACAAACTTCATATAGTTATTAAAATCTTCTCAATATTAGTTTCCTTAGACTTGACAAAAAGTTTAGTAACTACTGCTTGATGCTTTCCAATTAGATTGTGTATTTAATTCCTAAGAAACCAGCTTTCATACACACTACTTTATGGAAGAGTTTGGCCTTGTATTTCAAATAAGACTGTATATCCTCTCTGAAGATTATGCCTGCCAAATAAGAATGCATGTCCTTTCAGAAATGCAGCTTCCTAATTTTTATCTTCTAGAAGCTACCAGCAAATGCCAAAACCTTTCAAAGATAATATTTGATTCTCAATTTTCTTTAGTATTAAAATTCCACTGAGCAATACACAGCCAAAATGTCAGTGGTGAATAAATCGTGCCAAATGGGACACACAAAGTAGAGTGAAGGACCCTGCTGCAGAAGGCCAAAGGCTGATATTTATATATATATATATTTTTTTTTTTTTCCATGATTCTCTAAAGTGTCCAGTGTCTACTCTTGAAATGAATTTTTAAAGCACTATGGGGATTTCTAAAGGTGCTGAGAAGGAAGAAGCCAACCTTCTGGATATGGCACCACTGTCTGCTTTATATGTAAGACATATCATCAGCCATTCTGCACGCCCTCTGCTGTGCTTCCATCTGTTGGGTCGCAATGTAACTTCATGTTAGGGGCAGGTGATTCAAGTGCTTCAACAGGAATTATTTTCCTCTAGTCTGCTGGCAACTGACTAGGAAGATAAAATCAGGAAGCATTACTTTCTTACCTTACCCCAAAATATTACTGTAATATACTATAGGAAGACATATTTAAGTAATGAAAACACTTGCACACATGCATATTTCAAAACACATTATTTCACTTTTTAAGTGGTTTGAGTCAAATTTACCATTATATCTAGTTATCAATTAAAAAGTCTGACTGCAACAAGTTGTAAGATATACTAAATATATGACAGACACTACTTTTTAAAGGTCTAAAAAATAAGTCTTTAGTCTATTTTTAACTTACCTAAAATACTAATATCTAGGCCAAAACTTTTCCTTTTAAAAGTCTTTTTATTTTCAGACTAGGTCTCGCTATTTTTTGCCCATGGAACCGCAAGCTCTCGTTGCCCGGGGTATCACAGACTCAAGCAATCCCCAGCCTCAGTTTTCCCAGGTAGCTGGGGTTACAGGCGCGCGACACCACGCCCAGCTATTTTTTTGGAACTAGGTCTCGCTACGGGCCCCAGGCGGGACTCAAACTGCGATCCCTAGCTCCCACCGCTTCAAAGGCTGAAGTTTATAGGAACGAGTCACCGTGGCCAGCCTCCTTTTAAAAGTTTAAACTCTTATTTGCAATTTAAACTTTATAAACTATTTTTAAAAAGAACTATGAAGTTATTAGCCTCTGACCAAACTATCCTAGTTAATGTGTTTAAATGTAAATAGAATTATGAAACAAAAATGGAGAAGTATCCTTTCATAACTAAAAATCAATTCAACTCAATGCTCATCAAAAAGTGAGAGATTTCAGATAGTCTCACTGTGGAATATAAATACCCAAAAAAACAACTACAGGCAAGAGATTAAATAAAAATTTGAACTTGGCAAAAAGAAGATAATGACTATCAGAGGGAATAGGAGAAAGGATGGAAGGAAGGAATCAGGGTATGGACACAGGTGGTTTTGTGGCAGGTGTTAAAAAAAATTAATTCAACAAACATGAAGGTAAATTTAAAAAAATTAATTTCTTTTTTAATGTGGAAATTTAGACTTTTGACCCCCTAACCATTTCTAGCACCCCTAAAATAAGTTGATTTCAATTTGTTAGTTAAAATTAAGGTTTCCTTAAACAAAAACCTAGTAGCTTACATCATAGCCAAATGAAAACAAACTAGATAAGGATACTTTATAATGCTTCAATTATATAGACTTATATGTAGAGGACTCATAATTCATAGTTATAATTCATAGTGCTTGTCTAAATAAAGAAAGACTATTAAGAGAAGATCTGGTCATCTAAATTATCTACAAAAAAAACCACACACACACAAAAAAAAGACAAAAAAAACCCCTATACTTTGTCCTTAACTATACTCTTCCTATCTTGAAAAACTTAACTCTACAATCTAAAACAAATGGCTTAAAGAAATCTGGCAAGTTTTTCTTAATTTTCTATAAAGTTTTTTAAAATCTGGAGTCGCATCCATTTATTTTTAATATAGAGGAATTTTTTCCTTACTCATATACAAAGGTTTTTTTTGTTTTTAACACAAACAAGCCTTCTTTACTAGATTTTTATCTTCCATAGTTTTTTAGTTAATATTAAATGGCAGGTATTTTTTAGTTGCTAACAATCACTAGCCATGTCTTTTACCTTAAGAAGCCACAAAAAGATCCTTAGGTTTCTTACCATTATGACCCCCCGCTGACTCCTTAGATAATTATCTGAGGTAAACATGTTTTAGGTTTTATCTTGTCACTTGAGAAAATGAATAAAGAAATATGTTTGTGCATTCCTGATATACTGAAAATTCTTGACTAAGGTAGACCAACTCATATTTTCAGTTTGGAACAATGCAGATAGACACAGTAAACATTGTGATATTGTTTTAAAATGTCTACAATTAGTTTTCTACTGAAAAAAAGTACATAGACACCAACATGAGGGTTATAATAAAAAAAAGCAAACATAAAATCTTGTGACTAACAGAAATAGCATAAAGATTAATTTAGAAGATAAAAATTTCATAAACTGGTAATATTTCAAACCAAAATAAGAGCAAATAATGAACATCAACTGAATTCTGAAAGGCTTTCTGTTTTCTTTCCCTTTTAAAAACTGCTTTAGAAAAATTTTCCTTGACTGAATATATATATAAACTCTTACCTTACTAAATTTGTCATTGCTAGGATTTCTGGATCATTTTTGTATGGTTTGGCCTAAATAAAGGGAAAAAAAATTGAATGTTATGTACAAAGAAAAAATAGCATTTGTATACAAGATAACTAACAAGAATTAATAACTATAAAGCATACACATACCTCCTGTGAATCAAATGGATTTATTCCCGATTTCATTAGCATATTTGCTAACACTAAATATTTTAAGCAAGTGGTTCGTCTTGGACTTCCCGATTCATCATAATTCTTGAAGGCTTCAAAAAAATCAGTGTGTGCCTTTTCAAATTCACCCTCTCTCAAATGCATTTTACCACCACATTCTGTAAAATATCAAATACAAGTAGACATTTTCAGTTCTGTAATAAGAATGACCATTTTATAAAAGCCAAACAAAAACTATTTCAGTGGTTTCCAGTCTTCAGTTCTATAACCTGAATAGTTTCAGACCCCACGTATACTTTCTAAATAGTAAACTCTTCACTCAACACATGCTAAAAAATTTTATTTTACAAATAAAAATTTTATTTATAAATTTCTAGTCTCAGTTGAAGCACAAAGTAATTATATATACAGCATTGCAATTCAAGAACAGATCTTTTGAAGATGCATTTTAAATTATCTTCCTAATCTATTATCTTTCACTGATGCAAATTTTATATGACAAAAAATTATTTTAATTTCTAACACTAGATTATTTCACTGATTTCACATATCACTTATTTTCATGAGAACAGAAACAAACTTCAGAGTCATTCAGGCACTTGCAATGATAGCTTGTTATCTCCCCATATCACTGCCCACCTATCCAAACCCAACTTGCCTCTGATAACTCCCATGATGAGTGGATGAGGGATGGCAGACTTGATGTGAAGTGACTGCTCATAGAGTGCTTTAAGCTTTTTGTTATTTTTCTGTGCTGTGTACATTTGAATTTCCAAGGCATATATTTCTAATAACTGTGTACCTTTTTTCAGGTCATCTTCTCCATCATCAGTCTAGGAAAGGAAATAATAAAACTTAGTGAAGAGATAATTCAGTCAATCTAGTAATTTTTATTCAAGTTACTCTAAGAATGTTAGACTTAAAATACTAAATCTGTGGGGAAAAAATGCACTACAAATTTTAGTTGAGACTTAGGATACTAAGAATATTTCCTTTAATAGACGAAAAGGAATCCACACATTCTCTGTATTTTCAGCCACTAGATAAGGAAAAATTGGCCAGAGGTATTTTTTTTTTTAATGTCTAAAATGTTATACTACTTGTTTTTATACAGGAGATTATCTACAGTCTTCCCCAAATATTCACCAATTTAGATTCACTGATTTACTCAAAAAGCACTTTTTGAGTGCTTGCCTTCAGCCTGAGTACCTCCGGGAAATACAAAGTTGAATAAGCCAAGGTTCCTGGCCCCAAAAAGTTTACAATTTAATAGAATAACATTCTGTCAACAGAAAAATTACAATATTAAGCATGAATTATTCTAGTTTAAGCATGAATTAACTACCTACAAGAATGGAAGAGGGACATCTCCTGGGGAATGTCAAACTAATAAAAAAGATAGTGACATGCTTTTGATTTTGAAAGATGACCAAGAGTTCACAAAATGTGGCCATAAAAAAAAAAGTATATGCTCAATAGTCGATAATTGTAAATATCAGACACTGACATACTACAAAGCAATATTATTTACTTGGTCTTCCAACTTAAAACTTTTTTATTCACTAGTGAATTATAACCACAGTAAAAATTTTGATATACAACAAGTTTGTACATCCAGATTATCCTACCTTTGCTATACTTAAATTAGTTACAACCTACATATAGCATTTTCCTTATTTTCTCATGTAAACATAAGAGAAACAAAATTTCTCTAGAGCACTTTTCATATTCCTTATGAAATTCTTTCATGGAGAAATGGCTTCTCTACTACTTTCATTTCACATGCAACTGAATCCACAGCTGTTTAACAGACTAAGCTTTCCTAAGAATGTGGGTAAGAAGTCATTTATGGATGACTAATGTGTTTTATAAAGCAAAACTATTATGAAATACAAATATTTGTTTTAAGACAACAAAAAAGCAAAATTACTAAATGAAGATAGCTGCAGGTTACTTAGAATATTTTCCTAATGAAAATTTCCCTAGTCATAGAAGTAACTTACTATTAAAATAAAAGTACATGGCACTGGAAGAGCTCAACATACCTAACACAGCATTCTACACAAAATTTAAACCAATTATCAAATAATTTATTTGACATTGCACTGTCCAAACCACGCAGCTATTGAAATTTAAATTAATTATATAGAATTAAAAACTCAGTACTTCAGTTATACTAGTGACATCTGAAATGCTTGATGACATGTAGCTTGTATGACCATCATGGATAGCATAGGTACAAAATGTCTCCAGCATTACATGAACTTCTACTAGACAGTATTGTTATAGGATTCACATGTTATAAACAATATAATTTCACAGGGTACATAATAAAGACTTTTCTCAGTAAATAGGTAAATAGTAAATTATTTTTTTTTTCATTGATATCTGTGCCTTTCTGCACAAAGGCTAGAAATTAGGATTAAAACAGGAAGAAACAGTACACTGAGAAAAAACAAGTTTCCTTATAACTTATTTTACAAATTTTATTTTGGGGATGATATTTTAACAAAAAACACTCCTAAACTGGTTCAATACAATTTTTTCTTATGCTTTACTATAAAGAAATAAGAAAAATTAAGGAAATATTTGCTACCTGGCAGGATTGATGTAACTGGCGTAAAATTTTTTGAAGCTTCCCATATTCCTCTCGTTCTAAATATAATTTCCCAAGCTGCAAAAAAAAATTAAAATTAAAATATTTTAACAGGAAAAAGTGTACATGTTTAGGAAAGTTTATTAAGGATACCCTCCCACTCTTTAAAAGATAAAAAAAAGTAATTATAATTGTTACCTTTGTGTTTGTCTTAAACCACAGTCTATCATTCTTAGCATCTTTCAAAGCTTCCAGTGTTGTTTCATAGAATTCCTGCAGTAAGTCCATCTGACATAAAAAATCAGAATTCTATAATTGTAAACAGCAAATTTGTACCTGTTAATAAAGTTAATTTGAGCAAACTAAAACTGCATCTTTGAACTTTAATATACATAAGATACACTACCTGTATCTTACTGAATGTCTGCAACAGTCCACAAAATTAACAAAAGCTTAGCAAAGTACAGACAAAATTTACAAAAAATTAACTAAGATTCATTTTGCTGTGTTTTTAAGATAACACCCAGAAAATACCTAATGTTCTAGAACACAATGTAAGATTAACCTTTTCAATTTAGTAACTTATTTTTCTATTAACAAAAGTAGTAATTTATACTTTTATAATAGTTTTTATCGTATTCATTCAGTTTGTGTTATTTACCATATGGCAAACACTAAGCAAGCTGCCAAAGGAATAAAGAATAAACTTCCTCCCTCAAAATTCTTCTATAAATTTGAATACGTAATTCAATGGGCTACACAGCTCTTATGTTCTGGTAAATTGTTGCACAGTTAGGTGGAGAGAAAAGGTGAGTACATTTTAGGTGTGTCTAACATTCATCAATTTAGCAATCTGAGTGACTTTTTAAAAATGGAAATTATTTTTTCATTATGATAAGCTTCCCAGGCCATGTTTGCCATCAACTATTTCTGCTTCTGTTTTTGTTTGAATACCTGATTCTTTAGCTCCATACTTAACAAGCTGAAGGGATCAGAGGATCATGATAATAAGAGTTTGATATTTTGACTAAAGGTGGTCTATTTAGTTATTATTAAAGATGATATGTTGAGAAAGTCAAGTGCCACTGACCCAATATTGATCTTATTTTCAAAAGACAAAACAGCTTACATATAACAGAGAAATATGCAGTCTCGAAGTTTTTAAAGTTACTTAATTTCTAATTACTTTAAATTTCAAACATTACCATAACACTTATAGAACTTATAAATAAATAGCATAGTAAAAATGTTTTGATAAAACTCAGAAACATTTTTCCACTTAAGAAAATTTTTGTTATTACAAAGCTGTAACAATTCTAACAACTCTAGAATTAGCACTCTTAGTATTAATGTTCTAGTATAACAGAAGTTTATATTTCTCTATTTTTATTATGTATATTTTAGATATAAAGAGTAAATATAACAACCTCCCTGCCAAAATCAAAATGACATCTACTAAAAATGAAGATTGAAAGAGGCTGATTCTGAGATGAAATACTGAAAAACAGAATACTGCTTGTGCTCAAATATATAAGAACATTGAAATTTAGGATTATGTTGCTTACAGGAATAAGAACAAATAATACAATTAAAAATTATCTGCAATAAGTTACTTATCTTAATAGCTACAATCTAGGATAATCAGTAAATCACTTTCCTTGACTACTACAGTTTCTTCATTATACTCCCTTTTATCCACCCATCTTTTGTAGAAACATTTACTGAAGACCTAATGAATAATGTTCAGGCCCAATTTATATGACCACAAGTTCTCAAGGATCTTTACCTAATAAATCTACACAATTTAGCTGTGATTCACTGTTAAATATTTAACAGCGAAGAGTGGTTAGTAAAAGTGATAGAGTTTATTAGAAGGAACTGTTACATACAATACAGGAGGTCTAATATACCTGCAAAAACTATGTATAGATTAAGACAGTATCTAAAGATATTAGAGACTAAACTAGTTATTAACTTTTATTATCACATAATTAGTATTAAAGAAGACATTATACTTTATTTTCAAAGCACAATTATAACTAGACTAATTGAGTATATAGAACTTCTAAGTCTTTTCAAAAAAAAAAAAAGAACAAAGCCATTAATATAGGTAACACATATTAATAAGTAACATGAAGGGAAAAAAGAGAACCTAATCTAACCTGTTTAGAAGTGGAGATATAATCAAGAATAGAATTAATGGATTTTTCAGAATAATTTCTTGTGACTGCACTCCGGATATAGGTCAATAGTTGTTTATATCTGTTCATCATTTCTGGAAAGTTTGTCTGAGAGGGAAAAAAAATGAACTATTAGATACATCTATGTACACCTAAACAAGATTACAGTGCATATACTACATAACTGAAAAATAATAGTTTATAACAGAACTGTATATGACAGAAACACTGACCATTTTAACTTAAATTTGAAATGAATACTCAGACTAAATTTATAAAGGCAATCTGTTAAAAGATAAAACTTACAGATTCTCCAATTTTTAGATACTTCCTCACTGCATAACATTTATTCAAATCATAAAAACTACTAAAATATTATTAGACAAAATAATTAGTCTATGAATGATAAATAAATCCATCTTTTCAAATGCCTTGGGCACAAGCTATGTAGTTTTAGCTATATCTGCTGAAGATTTACTCCTTTATCAGAAAGCTATCAATAGTTACACATTCCTTTTTCATGTATTATTGGCAGCTTTTATATTAAAATGTAAAGTGAAAGAATCTTTTCATATGTGCATAGTTTTTGTAGGAGTTATCATGGAGGGCACTTTCTGTTAAAGATGGATGAGAATCAGAAAGAGAGAAGATCAAGAAAAGTAGGATACAGATTAGTGGAAGTTAACTGGATAAAGGTATTCATCAGTTCAGACTGATGGGACAGATAAGCTAAAGGAGAGAGGAGGGAGGCACATGGGAAATACAGAGATGGGGAAAAGAGTGGTAATTATCAGCTATCCTTCCGTTTGCTGTAGTGACCATACCTTCAAGCGCTTACCTCTACTAATCGGAGCTCTATTTCCTTTTCTTCACAAGTGTTCCTCTACTTTTAATGGTAAGAGTTATGTTTGTACTAAGCTTCTTTTCTACTATGTTTTCCCATCATTTCTACCCTATGCTCTTTTAAAATTCTTGGGTTAGCCAATCTAAAGACATTGATGACTGTTAATTCTATGAGAGAACATTATCATGAAAATTCCAGCTCATGTACAAGTTCATTCAACAAAATATTTGAGCACTCATTGTATGGCAGTCACTATTATAGGTGCTAGGAATATAACTGAATGAAACAAAATCCTGCTCTCCTGGAGCTTACAACCTAAGGCAGGAGCCGTGATGGTGGTCGCAGAAAGGCAATAAACAAATATTTCAAGTGGTGATATACACAAAGGAAAACAGCAAGTAAGATGAAAATAAATTATGACAGAAAGGATGCTGTCTTTACAGGGCACTCAGGGGAAAGCCATCCTGATATATGGTGACATGTGAACAGAGACAAGAATAAATGAGGAAAAGAACCATATGGCTATCTCAGAGGAACATTTGGGATAGAGGGATTAATTACTAGCACTTAAGTAGCGGTGTACTTGGTAAGACATGAAGAACAGTGAGGAGAATAGTAGGGGATGAAACAAAAAATTGAAACAAAAAAAATCTCAGAAAGGAAGCAAAGGACCTTGTATGACATGGTAAGGATTTGGATTTTATTTAGGCAAAGTGGAGACTACAGAAGATCTGATGCAACGGAATGATATAGTCTGTCTGATATTTTTAAAAAAGCATTTTGCTTCTGTGGAAAATACTGTCACAGGGCAATGATGGAGTTAAAAGGATCAGTTAAGAGTTACTGGAATAATCTCCAGCTGGGAGAGGAAGTAGAGAAGTAAAGGTATGAAAGGGAGCAGCCAGACACTGGCTGTATTTTGAAGATATACAGAAGTTATTTACCATTGGATTACTTGTAGGATAAGAGACAAAGAAAGGAGTCAAGGAAATGCTAAGACTAATGCTAGTCAGTGGTAGAGAAATGCTATCATAAAAAACAGAATTTTAAAACTCCAAAATAACACTAATATTTTGTAGAAAAGTCACGCCATTGCCAAATACTTCTGTATTTACAGGACAAATTTTCTTAAACAGAAAATTATGTATCACACGCAAAATTTTTAAAAGGAGTATTACTATAGGTTTTACATTGCAAAACTAGGCTTAATATGGAAATACAGCAACAGAATTATTTAGGTAAGTAGATATTATGGCATGTTGCCATAGGTTTTTACTGACAAAATTACGTAAGTATTAATTCTCCTTGAAACAAAACTTACCAACTTGAAGTTAATTTTAATCATTTGTTTCAAAGCTTTAAATCCCCATTCTCCTTTTTCACCTTCTAGCTCCAAAACCTAAAAAACAAATTTTTAGTCTAACTTAGTAGTTATCTTCTAATCATACCCTGTCATTACAATTGTTTACAATTAATTTTACATCATAATTGTGAAAAACATTTACAAGAATTTTACCATTTCTCAATACCATTTTTTAAAAGCCTTAGACACAAGTCTGAAAATGCTTACTTAAGGCTCAGTGAGGTTAATTTGAAGTTTTTTCATCAAGCAATTCCAATAAGAACTACTTCTTAGTTATTACAAAATCCCAGAAATGCTTTATAATCTGAATAATGCACTGTAAGAATAACCCAAAAGTTTATTATTAGTCAAAAAAGCACACTATTTAATAGTGAAACCATCCCTTTGTGATCTGTCCCCAAAAGCAGCAACAATATTACAGGTATACCTTTTGACCATCATGCAGCCTCTCCTACTAGACCCATACTAGTTTTTCAAGACAATGGCCCTGCTCTATGTATTTTCTTTACTTGAATGAAAACAAACAGCATAGACCCTTTGAAATATATGCTTGTGCTGCACAATACAAACTTATTGCTAAGTATCCAAATACACTGTTGAGATGAAAATTACTTGAAACTTATTTGATCTAATACACAATTGAAATTGAAAACAAAAACAAACTTTGAGACATAGAATCAACCAGAAAACAGTATGAACCTTTTGGAAACTGCTTAATGCTGCTTTTGGGTCATCTTCTTTTAATGCTTTGGAATTATAGTACTGATTTTCCAAATCCACATTTGGCTCCGAGTTACTATCTTCAGAGTATTCCTGTGTTGGAAAGAGATATTGAAATGAAAGTAAGAAATAAAGAAACCCACACATTACACTGTTAAAAGTAAATACTAGTCAGATAGAAAAAAAAGAGACATTTCTACAAAACAAGCTTGAAAACACAGTTAAAATGTCATTTATATTTACCCACTATTTAAAAAACAAGGGTGGGGGGAGCTAAAAATCAAGTGATATAGTAGAACAGAATCACTTCATTCTTTCAAATCAAAATTACAACAGATCAAAACATATTCTGAATACAAAGAACTACTATGAGTTAATGACACCCAATTCTGTAATGGTTATTAACTTTTTGTTAGTCATTAAATCTAAGAAAAATCTAATGTAAATACTATTCATCTTCAGTGCCATAATTTTCTCTATTCCCTAAATTTAAATTTCATCATTTTTTAACAGAGTTTTTCTATATAGGATGGAAGTTTGAACATGCAGAGTAATCTATTCCTAAATATCACCATGTAAGTAAAGGTATTTGTCTTATGAGCATTCCATATTATTCAACAACTGTTTGGTTATAGTAACTTAACTAACTTTATAACAAATCAAAATAAATCTAAATGAATTTATATAATTTTGTGATTATATAAACTCAGTTCTTGGTATTTAATAAAGCAGAAAACAAAACTGGAATGAAACTACAAGTCTGTGGATTAATACAAACAAGAGTATAAAATAGTTTCAAATATAATTATTAAAATAAAAATTATTATTTTAGTAACAGAAGATTATTTCTCTAGTTATAAGACATCACAAAGTGCAAGTACATGTCAAATCAAGAAAAATACCTGAAAGTAAACAAAAAAGGGTCACAACATTACAGTGGTGTCTACCCAATCCAGCTAATATAATTTTTACAGATATTTATGAAAAATTCTGTAATATTTCATAAAAGCACAATTAGGAAAAGTTCTATAAAGTGTAAAACTGGAATTCTCAAAAATACATTAACATGAGATGAATTTTTGGAGTGACCAGTAGGAGGAGGGAGATATTTGATGTCAAAACCAGTTTTATCTAACTACAGTGGCTTTGTAATGTGCGCCCTCTGGAGGATAATTATTCCTGTGTAAGGACATGAAACACTGGGACTCATTTAACATCAAGAATTGATCAATCTTAATGAAAATCTCATGGAACATGTATCTGTTCTGAGATAAAATACTAGGTAGTAAATAAATTCCAAGTCATTCATTTACTTCTTAACCTTGTAACTAATCCAGGTCTGACTACAATAAAATTGATTAAACTAAAAAAGAATGAATACAGAATGAATAAGCCAAGTGTACATTAAAAGATACTGTGACAGTAATGGCTTCTCAGATGTATTTTGAAAGATAAATTAGCTTGCCTCTCAGACAAAAAGGGGAAAGTGAATAGCAGATGCAAAAATAGCATAATCAGAAAACTGAAGAACTAAAAAGTCATATTAAAAGCCTTATTAAATCTACCTTCAACATAACTTTCAAATGCCCACCACCTTACCACCCTCCTATTCTACCAAGCCAGCTTCTTTTTCCAGACAACAGTCTTCCCATCCTCATTTTTAACCTTTAAACTCCAACATTCTTATAGCATGTAGCAAGAATAATCTTCATAAAATATAAATCATTTCTCTTCAAAAACGACATCCCATTGCTCTTAAAAGTTCAAAAATCATCAAGATTTGACTGCTGGTTAATGCATCCAACCACATGTCCTTATAGTATGACATGGAATTGCCAGGAGGAAATGGAAAATACTACTTTAAGAGTTAAATGGAAAATACTACTAAGAGTTAAAAATGTTAACTCCAATTACCTGAAAATTTATGAAATTTTAAATATTGTTGAAGACAGGAACCTTTACATTCCCTACCACATCTAACACCTTGTCATTCAATCACATGGATCTCTCATAGCACAAAACTGACTAGCTGCAGCTTCTGTGGGATGTGACTGCTTTTAGATTAATGACATTTTAAATTTTAGATGCTATACCTCTCTAAGAGCACAATGATCAAGATAAGACTATCTAGCACCAAATATTTTATAAAATTCTTTTCTTTTGGCTTTTCATATTTATGGATTAAGTGGAATGTATAATTTTTTCCTCATAATTGCAATTTAGCTCTTAAAATGTTACTACTGATAGTAACATTTAGAATTAGCACAACTGGTATGTTACTGATTGGCTTCTCATAATTAGGCAGATCTTGTCAAGATCTGCAGTACCATATTCCTATGGTTTGAAGTAGCCTCCATGACATCACTAACCTGTCATTCATTGCAGGCCAGAGACTCAGACCACGACCACAAGCTGTGTATAGCGCAAATAACCATTCATTTATTACACAGGCATGATTTTTTTCTAAACTGGTATTTTGGAAAATTTTAGAAGAACTCTGTTCAGATATTATTTATATTCAGTGAAAATCTTTAGTATATACCAATAATTAGGTGTTGTGCAAACAAATGCAAATTAAATGAAACAGCAGAACAACAAAATAAAAGCAATAGATATTATAGAGAGGCAGCTCAAAAAAGGAATAATCACCTACTGGTGAATTACAGAAAGGGGAAGTTACCAGAACTAAGACTACTTAGTTCCACTGGAGTCTACTTAGAACCAGAATGAATAGGAGTTCATGACAAAGGGGATCTGAGACGAGTTGATGTGTACCTAGTGAGGGAATCTTGAAATGACACTGTATCTGTGGAAAAACTATGACTAATTTGATTGGTCTGGAGCAGAGGATGTGTGTAAAGTGCTGATGACAAGCTGTTACCAGGGAGAGGAACAGGACTAAAAGTCTCGCAAGGATCAAACAGAACCATGAAATAATTCCCTTGTAAAATCATATTTTACAAGGAAATTATCATATTTGTATTTTAGGAAGAACATTCTGGTAGCAAACAAACAGCCCACCGGATAGTCTTCAGCAGTCTCACCAAAAGATGATGGAGTCTAAATACCAAGTAATAGGACCAAGGAATAAGAAAAAGATGCCAGCCGATGCTAAGGATATAAAATAAAAAGGATCACATGAGCACAAGATAATGGGAAATAGTTATCTTTAATAATTACTGATGGCTTGGTTATACACAGTGCTGTTAGTCAGGGTTAACAGGGAAAGTACTAAATAAATATTCCGTGTGTACTAAATAAAGCACTAAATATTTCTGTATTCCCTTATATCAACAGAATAGGAGACAACTATAACTTGTAAAAGCTTAAAATGTTTTTTAAAAGATGAACTACATCCAAGGAACCTCATCTTGTTGCTGTGTAGAAGTGCAAGTCTGCACCCAGAAAAAAAAAGACATAGTTCCAGAAAAAGGAAAGACCAGTGGGCCAAACATGGACCAAGTGACTTGCACAGGAGGCGTTGGAGTGATCAGTGGGGGAAAAGGGGAGATAAGGAGTACAAATGGAAGGAGGGAGGGCCAAAACCTAAGGGGAATGACAACCATACAAATGTATAAACGTAACCAATACTGTATGAAAATTACAAAATAAAAATAAAAAAAAGAAACATTAACTGATTCATTAGGAATGCTTCAAAAGCAAAGATTTAAGCAATACATAAAAAAGAAACAGGCACTTGAACATTAAACAAGCACTTGAACAAGGGATAATTTAAAAAGTGATGTTGATAAGTTTCACCCATATTTATATGTGTAAATATAAAATAACTCATGTCCTGATCTCTCAAGTGATCTGTGATTCATCTATACTACCCATATCTAGTCTTCTTTCCCAAACATGCCACACAATTTAAAATCTTTGATTTGGCATAAACTGTTCTCTATGCTAGCAATTCTTCCCGCCTAATAAATTTCCCATTTTTCTTCTATGAAGCTCCCTGCCCCAATCCTCCAGGTAGATACATTCACCAAGGCTTACCTAGTGATTCTTTCTCCAACTCTCAGCAAAATAAATTTCTCAGTTATGCTTCTACATGACATGTATCTCTAACATGGAGCTTTGTGTGACTGTTGTTCCCACACCTCTCCCTACCTGTCCTATAAAGGAGGTTCTGAGAAGCAGAGACTTTCTCATTATCTTGGTATCATCACCAGAGACTGGTCTATTACAACATACTCAGTACATACTGGTTTAACTGAAATGAAAAGTGAGTGAATGTTCCAAAATAACACAATGTCTACTAGCAGGGGCTAACTATGACTCAGCTTGGGATGTGTCCACTGATGAACAAGGTCAGGTTCACGTGTTTGTTGCTAATCAAAGTCTTAAGAAGTATGTTCCATGAAAACAATGCTTGCTGAGCCCTGACCCTGTCTAGACAGCTATATCAGATACAGGGCACACAAATAGGTAAGGGATCAAGTCCATTATCCACAAAGATGAGATATAGTCCAACGCCTAGGTAGCCATTTGTGGTTTAGTCATCAAAATGTTTAGAAAGTTCACGAAATTTAGTAGATCCTAGCTTTTTATCTATGGTGTAAACTGAAACATTGTTTTATTTGTCCTAAACTGTCAGTCTTCAAACTAAATCTCCCATACAGAGACATCTTAACAGTCATTAGATACAAGCTATTGTTCTAACTCTCCCACCAATTTGTCATGTAAACTTAGGCAAGTCACCCAAGCTGGATTTTTAAGTTCTTCTCTGTCAACTAGGGTGTTTGAATCTGACAGAAGTTTCTAATTCTTATTGAGGCCTATGTGCTGTTTGTGATATACTATAGAAACTGAATTCATTCTGTTGCATGTTCATAGCTTACAGATGAGAGGGATGAAAAGCTTTTCTTTTGTTCTTAGCATTTAGACGATGACCTCGTTTATCATTCAGTATCCTTGTATGATTTTCTCTAATTCCACTGCACAGGGTGTACTCTGTATGGAAGAGGTGCTTATGAAAATGCAACAAACTTTTATTTCAAACCAGTGTTTTTCTTTTGGAGTAGTAACTTTAGAAGGTAGTAAAATCATCCCAGTTATGACATTAAGTAATGCTTCAGATATTCCCAAGAAAACTAGCCTCATTAGTCAGTTGTTTCCAACCTAAAACAGTACTACCTAGTTTGACAGCCCAATTTATTTATCAAGTCTGACTCTGACATCTACAGAAAGGGAAAAATCTGGCAATAGTTGAGGTTAAAAAAAAAAATACACATAGTTTATAACAACAATAGAAAACAAACCAAATCCTCATCAATAGAGAATTGGTTAATAAAGCTGACACCTTCATACAGTCAAAGCAGCTGCAAAAATAAGCAAGATCTTTGCATGCTTTTATGGAATATCTCCAAAACAAATTAAAAAACAAAGTACAGAACTATACAGACTTACATAAAATATGTTATATATATTCTGGGTTTTTTTTTTTTAAAAAGGGGGGGATAAAAGTGTACTTGGTTGTTATAGGAAATGGGAAATGAGGAAAACAATGGAGGTGAAACATTTTTATATTTTGTTTTGAGCTATGTGCATGTATTATTTTAAAAAGCTAGGTCAAATAAACTTCAGGTCTTGAAGACAATTTTATAGGAGGAACTCTCTAACAAAATATTTTAATCCTGCCCAGTAACATTTTAAGTACATATTACATATTTATAAGTGGCTATGTATTCACTGTGATCACAGGCAATGAAAGATCTTTCCTCTCCTAAAGGTTTTCGATTATAGGCCCCCTCCCACAGAAAAGGGCAAGTCAAAGGCCAACAAAATTAGAGCCTGATCAATCAATGTACTTGCTGAGTTTCCCCATCAGAGCTAGCAAGGAAGACTCATGCCTTCTTATAATACTAGGAAGATGCTGATTTACATCTGTGATGCAATGTGAGGGCAATTAAACCAATAAAAGCAACCCAGGGAGAAATAGTAAAAACCTAAATCTGTAAAACTGTAACGGATTAAAACATTTATCAGTACCATCCTACTTCATGAGGCACCACTACATTAGTTCCCATGCTTAGAAAACACCTGTTTCTACCTTTAATAAGAGATCAAGCATATTTATTTAGTTTCTTCTTTGCTCTCCTTTCTTTTAGATCTTGATCACAAATTTATTCTTCACTTTCTAGGGTTAAAAAAAGTACAGATTCAGAAACAGATTTTTATTTTTTCTGGTTGTATCCTACCTATTTCCATTAGATTGGGCAAGAACAAAAAAATGATTTAGGACATTAAAATTCATCAAGGGACAACCTGTAAAAGTTATGCTGAATATATCTGTGGGAGAAAATACTCATGGCAATAGTTAATATTTTGACTAAAAGGAGATGTGTTTCTAAAACACAATGCACTTTTTAATTAAAAAAAAAAAAAAGAGGTCTCCCTAAAATAGTCCTCTTTGAATTCCAAGAAGTAAACAAAAAGACCCAGGCAAATAATTAATGAAAAATCACAACACTTCTCTTTTGGAAATATATAAAATGAAATGGCAACCAAATTCCTTAAAACAATAATATATAATGGTTTAAGGAAACTAACTGAGGAAGTGAAAAAATTACTAAATAAATCGTATGCCACTGAATGACTTAAACTGTTAGTAGGGAATAAATGACTTAAACTGTTAGTAGGGAATAAATGCTTTCACTACTTTACATTTGATTGGGAACCCAGAATTATATCTGCACTAGGGAGATAATGGGGGCAGGAACAATTTCATTTAGTTATGTAGTAGTATAAAATCCCACCGTTTTTCATTAAGAAATAAAAAAATAATATGACAACATATTTTACTTTATTGTGTATATAGTGGATAGGCACTGAAAGAATCAAGTGAAACAATCTACATTTAATTGAAATTATTGAAAGAATTCATTATTTCATGAGACATGCTTCTCACTGCTATTCCTATATTACATTCTCAATGATGATCTTTCAGTTAATCATAGTGCTAGTAACTCACGTATGCAATAAACTACGGCTTAGGAAAGAGATGAGGAAACTTTTAAGAACGCATCCATGTTTAAAAGAGATGCTTCCATAGCTGTAAAAACACCTATAAGATTAAGTGTTAATAAATAAAAACGCATAAGATATCACAAGTAACATTCTTAACGAACTGAAGGCACTGCCTACAACTGGCATGATGTGCACAAAATAAAATACAAATCTTAACAAAACTTTACATTTAACTTTAAGAATCATAAAAACTGACTTTCATTAGCAAGCATTTTCCTCAGCCTTTTGCAATTGTATCGTCATTTAAAATAGAAAGATTAATTAGAGATAATTACACAAAAGAACTATGTACTAATTCAAAATGGCATTAAATTAATATCTTGAGAATACTTGGTACTTAAAATATAATATGTACCGGTCTTCCTTAAGCGACTACTTTATAACTTTATAATTTGCAGCATCACCATAATATACAACAAGAACCACGCACAAAAACGCCAGCAAGATAAAGTTAACGATAATTCTTGATCCAGGTAACTTTTCCTACACAAATAACGTTTTTTTTTTTTTGAGTATCAATCCGAAATATTAATGAATTTAACTCCTTCCCCCGTAAATTCCTTAAGTTAAACCTCTTTAAAAAGCACATTCACTTACAAACACTCGTTTATTTCTACCATGTGGCTATTTTTAACTTTAAATACTGGTAAATCTGCAAGCCAAGAAAATCAATGAGTCAATCTCCTAATTATTCCCCCCTCTCCAAACAAGTAGCAAAAACCTCATCAGTCTTTTTCTTTAAATAACACAAGTAATTTAACTACATGTTCCTAGTTATTCTTACTCAGAATTCCCCACCGCACCTTTACTTAAACCAAAACCGACCCTAGGCAAGACTAATTAAGCTATGTTTCCAGTAGACGCAGAAGTGGCGTTTAGCGGTCTGGCCTGGGATCGGAAAGACACCCCCACTCGCTCCCCCCAACCCCAGTTCACAGCCCTACTTGTAGCGTTCTGCACCCGCTAAATTTAAGTGTGAAGAAGAGGGGGCCCGGAATGCTTGGCCCGAAAAGGCAGAACCGGGGCCTAGACCGCTGCAAGGTCCCCGAAGAAGATCGCGCGTTAGGGAGGTACGAGGCACCTAGAACCGGACGCCGGAGGCCAGAGGTGTCCATGTACACCAAAAGACGCAACCCTTGGGGCTCCCTTCACTGTCTTCTTTACCCTACCCTCCCCCAAGCTAGTGAAGCAGGGCCCGGGCCCGGTGCGGGAAGGGGAGGAGGTAAACCCGTCCTGTCACTGCACCGGCAGAGGCTGGAAGGAGCACATGTTCTACGGGAAGAGGCCGCTGTCTCCTTCTGCCCCGACTCTAAAGTCAGACTCCATCTCCAGCCCCATAGTCCCATCCCCTGCGCCTCACCAGGTCGTAATCCTCCTCATCATCGCACATGAAATCATCCTCCATGTCAGACATCTTGGCTGGGAGGGGGAGGGGGGAAGAGAAATTGAAGACAACCTCCTCCCACAATCCTCTGCGGCTCAGAGGCGTCACTCCCAGCTTCTCCTCGTCTTTCCGTCGCTCTTAGAGGAGCTGAAGGTTTCCTTCCGGAACAAAAGTGTTCGACCTTCAGAGGATTCGTTCCGACGCCAAAAGAGAATGCACACGCCCCACTTCCTGCGAGACGTTTGGTGCCTTAGCAACCAAACCTAGCAACAGGGAAATTGTCGAGTGGTGTGGACCTCAGCTGAAGGGCCTTAGAAACCTTGCGCTCACACTAGCTGTTTCCAGCATCCTGGGCAAAGGAACAATCTACTCTCTTGCCTGGGACTCTGGAACGTCTTTATCTGGTGAAAGTAAGACACAGCCAGAAGCCTTTCGCGGAGAAAAGGCTGGCATACTCTTCCTTTATAACAGTTTTATTTCTGCCATCATTATCTGTGGGCAGTTAGCCCACACATCGCGGTGGGTGTTGCTGTCATTTTTGGAGACCTATTCAGCAGCACAGTTTACTCGTAATGTTTGTATCTTTGTAGACGGCAAAATGATATTAGTAGATATTCCAACTAGCTAAGCAGCAGACCAGTTAAGGAGCCTGGTCTTATCAGTTTTTCAGTAAATTACAAACTGACGTTTACTGTCCCTGCGACCAAATGAAGGAAACATTTAGCTATTGTTTAAAAAAAAAAAAAAACGCACAAAATAATTAGCAAATCTTAAATTTTAAAAAATGAAATTGAGATTACGGAGGAAACTGCTTTTTATACTGTTGCATGTTCCATATGAACTTCCATTTATGTCCTCTTGAATCCACATATTTTATATAGCTTTAGCACAGATAAAATTTCGGATTCCTTTTGCACCTAATTATGTAACACCATAGGACAATATGCAACATATTCTTGACAAGATTACTTAATGGTTGTGTAATAACCCCTCTGTACAGTAACTTAAGCACACATAGTTATATATTTAGATTGTTGCAAAAAATAACACGATTTTAAGCAATCTATAGTGATTATCACTGTATTTTTTCCTAGGGAAAAAAAATCCAAGAGGAAATATAGGCTAAATTTTTAATAGTCATTTGAATTGGTATCTTTTTGTGCATAGTTCTTGAAAGTCATATTTGTAACGCTGTTTACCTATAAACACAGTTTGCCTCAACTAGTCTTTTCCTCTCCATGTGTTATTATGAGAATTTTCAAACAGACTGAAATAGTAGTGCAGTGAACATGTGTATACCCACTCTCAGCTATCTGTATGTATTCCCTGAGTCTAGTGAAAGTAAAATGTAGATATCATGGACACATCACTCCTAGTTGCAGCGATGTATATTTTCTAAAGAAAATCACAACATCGTCATTGCACTACCAACATATAATTAACTGATATTAAAAATTCCGGGGCTGGGCATGGTGGCGCATGCCTGTAAGCAGCAACCTAGGAAGCCAGGGCCAGGGATCGCGGTTCGAGTCCCGCAGGGGGCATGTAGCGAGACCTAGTTCCAATATAATATAGATGGGCGTGGTGGTGCGCGCCTGTAATCCCAGCTACCTGGGAAGCTGACGCTGGGGATTGCTTGAGTCTGTGGTACCCCGGGCAACGTGAGCCTGCGGTTCCATAGGCAAAAATGGCGAGACGTAGTCTCAAAAAAAAAAAAAATTACCTTATTAGATATAGACTTGTAGAATTGTAAGAACCTTTACTATATCACTTGAGAATCCAACACTTCCTTAACATGAAACTCACTAGCCTAAATGTTTCCAGAGATTCTGATTCAGTAAGTCTGGGGTAGAGCTCAGGAACTTGTACCATTAACCCGAGAACAAAAATTTCCTTTAAGGGGGGTGACTCCAAGATAACAGTCCAGTTACCTTGGACAGCCCTGTTTTAGTACTTTGTCCTAGAATAATTATCAACAGCCATCATCTTCATAAATTTGAACAATAAGTCACATGATAACCTGAAATCCATACTTCTCCGAAAGAAAAGCCAGAATCCCAAGGTAGTTAAGAGCTTTAATTACTTAGAGAATCCAGAGCTACACAATTTTTAAGTCAATTTAGCAACTTCAAAATTATTAACCACAGAATACTGATCAAATGTATAAAACTGCATATTAGCTTACAATGAATTTATTTATGAAATGATGAAGCAATGATTCTGACAATAGGGAAGAAATTATTCTAACAACAGGGAAGGAAGTTAGTAATAGAGTACTAGGAAAATTACAATTAAATGTTGAACACAATATCCTTGGCCATATCATAATTTAATAAACCCAGTCTAGAAATTTGCTAGGAGTCATTAAAAATCTTTTCACAGTGCTCGACTACACAAGTTCCATGGATATTTTGATGAATAATTAAACACATTAATTAATCTGCCTGTGCAGGAAATATCTTATATCTATATCATCAAAAATCTCTTCAGCCCTTACAAGTCAATCTAAATATCACCTTATTCATATACTCTATCCTGACTACTTTATGCGGTTGTATTTTTTTCTTGACATCAACTTTATTTAATGGTAAGTAATAAGAACATTTTAATATAGTGCAATGATGTGATTTGGTACCCATATAGAAATAGGTCAGCAGCTTGATTGATGTACATTAAGCTGTAGATACTTAAAGTGTACAGTTTGATGAATTTTGACCTGTGTACACTAGTGGAGCCTTCATTATCACCAGGATAATGAACATATTTACTATTTCAGAACTTTCCTTATTGGCCTTCGTTATTCCATTTTCCCCCTTTACTTGTACTAGGTGATCCTTTATCTACTTTATGCCACTGTATATTAGTTTGCATTTTCTATATCAACAAATTTCTGTATTTGGAATTTTATGTAAGTGCAACCAGAAATCACAGTTTGTGCTTTCTTTTGCCTGACTTCTTTTACTTAGGATAATTATTTTGAAAATCAGGTGTATAGTTGTATGTATTATTGTTGAATATCTGGTATGGATATACTATAACTTGTGCATTCACCTATTGATGGGTAGCTAAAGGTCGTTTTACCCCAGTTTTTGGCTAAGTCATATAAAACTGTGAAAGCTGTACATTTGTGTATGGGCTTTTGTGTGGGCATATTTTATTTTTCTTGAGTGATGTGGACAGATGGTGAGAGGCTATTGTCTTCTTATCCATGCTCTTGGATAAATTCTTTCCCCTTTAACTGTGGATACACTCTTTGACTTAATGCTTCCCTTTCCCCCCAACTTTATTGAGACATAATGATGAATAATTTGATTTGCTTATAATCAGTTATGATATGGCAAAGGTGATGTATCTGATTATGTGCACATGATTACATTATACAAAGATGTGAGCCCATCTTGATAGGAGAGATTCTATCTCCCTTGCTGACTTTGAGGAAGCAAGCATTCATTGTTGGAAAGAACCATGAGACTGAGGATGACATCTGACCAATAGCCATCAAGGAATTGTGACTTTTATTCTGACAACCCACAAAGAAATGAATACTGTTAATAGCCATATAATCTTGAAGATGTATCTTTCCCCCAGTTCAGCCCCAGATAAGATTTTGTGAGACTTCGAAGCAAAGGACACAGCTAAGGCTCAACACAGAAATACTGAAAATACTGAAACACCGAAACTAAGGTAATGAATTACCTTACTTAGTTAATTACCTTAGTTAGTTAATTACCTTAGCTTGTTGTTTTATACTACATTTATGGAAATCCTGCTCTATGAATAAAAGTAAATACCTTGTAGTAGTAGAATGATTGGCTTATATGACAAGTGTACATTTCACTTTTTAGGAAACTTTCAACTTACTTATTTAAGTGCCTTTTCCATTTTGTATATTCACAATCACTGTGTGAAAGTTCTAGTTGTACCACATTCCTGTCATCAAATAGGGTCAGTTGTTTTAATTTTAACCACTAACTGGAACATAGTAGCATACCATTGTAATTTTAATTTGCACTTCATTAACAATGTTGAATAGCTTTTCATATAAATTTAATTATTACTTTTCTGTCTAGAATCCACTTCACATTTTATGTTATATATATATATATATAGTGAAGCATATGTGGAGGCTTATTCTTTTTTTCTTCATGTGGCTATCAAATTTTCCAGCATTTGTTAAGAAAATGACTCCCCATTATCTTGGTACTTCTGTCAAAAATTCATTGATCATTTAATTCCCAACATAATTTGACCCTATTAAAGTATAGTCTTGATAATTATGTTACCTTGTATTATGAGTATTTTATGTCTGTTATTTATTAAACTCAAAGCTGCTGAGGACACAATGATATTCCTTACCTATGAGCTCCTCAAGCTCAGTTTCTTTCCTCTAGAAAATGCTCCATGAAGATGTCATGTGTTATAAGCTCTAGCATACATGATTCCTCAGTGCCCTGGAATGAGATATGTTTATCTTCAAATAAGTTTCTAATCTGGCTATTTTTAAACTGATCATCTTTTTAAAAAATTTTGCATTTATTATATAAAAAACTGTGCTAGAAGGGTAGAAAATGAGAACTCTTTCTGTATTTCTGACAGGATCCCATGATTACCTTTCGAACTAGAGCAGCAGACAGTTCTCAACTGACAATTGGTATTAACAATTTGTGCATATGAACAGTGTAACAGCACCTCCTTTGCCATTCCTTCTACAATCACCTTTTCATCTTGGAGACAGTCTGCTAATTAACACAGACTTTTGTTATTTGCCAGAATCTGCTCACAGTCCAGAGACTCATGTTTCCCCATTTTGACTCCTGTTGAAACAGCAATTTTCCTTAATTTCTCCAGTTTTGCCTACTTGGTAGAATATGTACTCCTCCCCCCACCCACACCTGTCTACTTTCCCTACCCACAATCAAGGACTTAGTTTGAGGCCTCAGTGTTCTAGATTCTGGAAGTATTGTTAATATTATTGCTGCATTCCAACTAAGATTTATGAGTTGATCTGAAAAAAAAATTTTAAATCTTTTTCTTTTTAAAATGCAACATGCTTAAATATAGGTAGTTTGTTTTATTTATTTAGGTGGGTTTAATATCCCAGTTGTTTTCATAGAAAAATAAGCACTTGAATTACACCAATTGCCTTTGCAAATGTATCATAAAGGAAGAAATAAAAGAAAAAATTGTTTATGATAATAGTTATAACTCCTTATTGAGATGCACAATGTTAGATAGGTATGACAAGATAAGATGAAGTGTCATGTTTGAACATCCTTGGTACTATATTTAATTTTTAGGTAAAGAAAATATAAAGAACATATCGTGTTAAATTGGGGGCAATTTATCTGTATTTAGTTAATCTAATATATATTATAAGCTTGAAATACAAATTTCTATTTTCAAAATAGTTAACCTAAATTTTTGTTTATCAGATTTTATTTTATTGATCAAATATACACTATATACAGGATTTGCATTATTTTTTATAACCATTTATATATTAACATTGTAATTTTCACCATAATAGTAAGAACTTTTTATGTTCATTGTTGTATCCCTAGCACATTGCCTGAATTTGTTTTTAAGCATACTTCACTAAGGTCTCATCAAATGCAACACATTTGGAAGTAAAATAATCTCTGGTCTGGAAATCTAGGGACCTGGACTTTAAATCTAGGCTTTCCTACTTTGGGCCAGTCATTTTAAAAGGGGTAGTTTTACTAATTCCTGTATAAGGTGCTTTTCAGTCTGTATCAGTTATGTTGAAACTGAAACATAAACGTATCCATGATCCAAATTAACGATTTGCCATCAGGTTTCATTTAGCAGAGTTAATATTTGGTTATCAAATACACATTCAACAGGAAATATTATTTTATAAAACAATTTTCATAGTCATTTTATAGTATTAAAAATAAGTTTGTTTCATACTTGTATTTGAAAAACCAATATTTCTAAAACTTTAAAATTCAGGTTTTTTAGTGATGCTAAAAGGACATATTAAAACACATCCGAGAAGAAATTTTCTTTTCTCCTTCATATTTATTGAGGTTTCCAAAACCTCCACAGGACTTCTCACTTAGGTTTTCTCCCCATTAGAAACTATTTATAGAAATAAAATGTTGTCCTCCTTATTAAAGATCCCACAATACCCACAATAAGTGTAAACTTGGAATTATTAAAATTTTAAAAAGGAACATAATTGCTTCATCTGAATGTCATGAGAAGTTGAAATAATGGTGAGAAAGTAGTCCTGAGCCCAAAAATAAACCTTGTTTTCATCAAGTTCTATTTGCAGTAGGTAATCACCCAATGGCATACCTAAGGGCTGCAACCTTTTATATAATGTCAATTCAGACCGGTTTAATTCCCGCATTCCCCCTCTAGATATACACATACACTTAAAGCGACAATTTATTGAAACTCTCTGGGTTATGCTATTATCCACGGTGAGTTGAGGTGTTGGCTCAAACTTCCTCAATCAGAAACTTGGTCATAGTTGTGTTGCTAGCTGGTTTCATCTAGATTTCACCTCAGCACCTAGGTACAAAGTACACCAGATATAAAGTTAATAGACCTGAATTTTAAATTCATTTTGCTACCAATCAGTAGTGTGGCCTTAGGCAAGTCACTTCACCTTTCATTCATTAAGATCATTTTACCTACCTATTAAACGTCAATCCAACAGGTACTATTCTAGGTGCTGAGGATACACAGTTCCTAACCTCACATCCTCAACCATCTGGTATTTGAGACAGTGGAGTGATGAGACAGACAATAAACACACAAAAAAATATGCTGAACTTAGGACAACTATGAAGAAAGGAAACAGTAATGGGATGGGGATGGTGTGTTTGGGTATGGCATGTGGAATTTCTGTAGGTAACTACAAATGAAGGGGTCTGAATTGAATGTTAAGGGTTCTTGGAGTTTGAAAGTCAGGTATTTCCATCACATTATTAATTGTACTAATTGTATTCTAGGAAAGTCCACCAATGCCTTTGTTCTGGAAACAAATAAAAATATGTGTAAATCAAGTGCGGTGTAAATTAATTTCATGCCGCTTGTTTTTGAAATAACCCATGTAAGAACCGATAATTAAATACTATAGTATTAAGAGAAGCACTGGTTGTTGGTAATCAAAAGAACCAAACCCTAACGTAAATATAAACTGCCGTGTGTGTCATGCTGTAAATCCGTACTCAGCCTTAGCTCCAAGGTGCAGCAAGAAAACGCATTAAGTCAGCTTCGCACGTGTTTCTGTAGGAGCGTCAATAGTCGCGGGAGCGGGAAGCTCCGAGCGGTACCTGAAGAGGTTCTAGGAGGGGACAGATCCCTAGCGCCCGGGGAGGAGGAGCGGGAGGCGGGACCGACTGGAAGCAGCCACCTCAGCGAAGCGGCAGGATTTCCGCAGGGTGAGGGCCGGAGTACCCCGGAAGAAAGGGCTTCTATTGCAGATGTCTCGTGATTACCTCGGGGAGCTTTATTCTCCAGTTGCAAGTGCAGAAGAAAGGAGCTAGCGAAATATGGCTACCGAGGGCCCTGCCACACGTCGAGTCCAGGTGGCAGAACATCCCAGGTGGGGGAGAGGAGATACCTCGCTTTGGGATCGCCCGGGTGGTTAGGTGCGGAAAAGGTTCAGAATTTTTGCCTGCTTCACTGGGGTATTTTTTTTCTGTCCCCGGGAGTGGACAGAATCCTTGGGAATTTATAAGGCCGAAGGCTGGCCTGTGCAACGGAGATCACGCTGCAGACACTTTCCACTTTTACTGTTAACCCGGGGTTGGATTGTTTTCATCTAGCAGGTTTTTCTTTTCCTTTTCTTGCTGAAGGCGGGGCACTTTCTTCTGGGCTTTAGCAGAAAAGCCCAAATTAACTTTGAAGCCCCCCCCCCCCTCTTTTTTTTCCCATCTCGTCCGGCAGCTGATAGGGCTTCTTAAAGTTCCCTTTTCTAAATATTTCTTGAAACCTATCAAACACACAAAGAAACCCTTAGCTCCACAAAACAAAAATCCCCTGATCTGCATCCTTTTTAATATATCGTGAAATCCATGACTACCAGGGAGTTCATCTCCTGCTAGTATCTAGCTACAAAATATACCCAATAATAATTAAAACTCGTGGAGGACCACATAAAGGTACATTTTGAGGGCACCTTGCAGATATTTTGTAGAAATCATTTTATTCTGACAGGACAAAATAAGACTGGAATAACATTAATCAGCCCAGCAGCTTTTCTAAAGTTGACTTCTCACTCCCTTTGCTTTGCTTACATATTTTTTTCCTCTCTTAACTTTTTTCTCTAATATTGAGTCCTAAAGCTCTCCCACCTTCCTGGGTTTTGACTATGATGTGATGATTGACAATATTATAACTCACCGAGATCAGTATTCTTTAACCTTTCAACCGGCAAATAGTGGATCTTTAATTACCAGAAATATAAATTTTGACTGTGGGCACCAGCGTGACTGTGGACTACTTTCTGATGGTCTCTGGATATCAGTATATTCTCTGGAAGTATTTGCACAGTAATGTTACACTGAATTAGGACCCTTTGTTCAAGATCTGCTTCAAATGAGATTTATGAGGAATTTATTAAATGAAAATAACTTGCCCCTTGTAGTTTAATCTTTTACAAAAACATATCTGTGTATAGATTTCTTGTTTACATCTCATATGATTTAAGTAGTAATGTTCAATATTGTACTTCTGTAGCTACCTTATTGAGGGGGGAGTAATGGAAGGTGGTTACATCTAGTAAAGGTGAAGAATCATTTACTAAATTTCCTTTTTAGGATTTTTACAATATTCACACGTGCAGCAAATATTTATTGTTAATATTTATTTTAATATACTAGTCACCAAAGAGATCCTAATAGTAATGGGGTCAGCGTGTGCTCTTGTTTTTCACTTGTGTGTGCAATACAATTGTTAGCATGAAGCAATATTTCAGCCACTTTTTAAAGAGGTGTGAGCTTAACTAAATCTAGATATCGTATCTCTAAGTTCACTTAAGTAGTCACATGTTGCAATATGCCGAAAGGGAAAAAAATGCAAAGGGTCCAAGTAAAGCCCTAAACTTCTTTATGGAATCCCTGCTCCTTTTTTAGTATGCCTCTTGAACTTCACAGGACACATGATCCTCTGAATAAAAGCATTACTCAACTACATCTTACATTTTAGTAAGTTTAATTTCTTTTTTATTCTTCTAATATAAAGAGAATAGAAATAGAAGTTTTATTTATTTTTGCATCACAATCTTTCATACTCTCTAAGACTCTAGCTCATTGTGCGTTTTTAGTAGTGGTAATCTTTTTACTTTCTTATCTGTGTGATTCAGTTTTAAGTTGTTGGAATTTTTTTTTTTTTTGGATAACAATTGTAGTGATAAATTAAAGTTTACAATTACATTTTTTTTAATGTATTGACAGGATTGTGCAGCCATTACCACAATCAAACTTCGAACATTTTTGTATAGTATCCCTTAAATTAATACTTCCTAGGTTCCCATTTCTACTTCTCATCCCTAAGTAATATCTTATGTATTTTCTGTCTCTATAGATTTGCTTTTCCTATATATTTCAAATAAATGTACTCTTAGAATATGTATTTAATATAATATATATATATATTTCTGATTGCTTTCTTTGAGTAAGTATATTTTCAAGGTTTATCCATGTTGTAACATGTTGTCAGTATGTCATTCTTTTTTTATGGTCAAATCATATTCCACTGTATGCGTATACCAAATATTTGATGGACATGTGGGATGTTTCTACCATTAGGTGCTATGAATAATGGTTCTATATGAATACATTCTTAAGGTAGAAATGATTTAAATTATTTGAAAACATATTCAGCAAATCAGAAAAGCCCACAATTCCTTTTCTCACTATACTTTCTAATTCCTATTTGTTCTGCTGGTTTCTACTTTCCCTTTTACAAGTTATTCATTGCATTTCACTTCTACCTTGTAATATACGTATAATGTTGTTTTATCTTTGTTATTATGTCCTTACATTTTTGCTACCATTTTTATATAAATTATTATTGTCACATAAGTGGAATCATATTTTTTTTCTGTCACCTTTTCCACTTAGCAATATTTCTTAGAGATTCTGGCATATCACTCCATGTAGATTTATTTTACTGTTTTCAAAGACTGAGAATATTTCATAATATGTATACTCTTTGTTATTTATCTACTCAATGAATAAAGTTGTCTAAAGGGTACCAAATGAAGTCACTTGTGTAAGTAACACATCATCAAATCAAAACCCCTAAACATAACTTAATTTTATTTTCTACTCCTCAGGATGCAATTTAAAAACAATCAGTCTGAAAATACTTGTTTACATTAGAGAGAAAATCCACCTAGTAAGACACCTTTGCTTCCCCCTATGAAAAGACTCCTTAAAAGAATGCCTGAAGTAACACTTTTCTTTCATTAGTTATCTCCCCACTTTACTCTTTTCCTGCCTCTAGAAATCTTTCATTAAGAACAACTCCTTGGAGAACATTCAGTTTGCTAGATGGGATGCTGTTCATAACATCTTCACATTTATTGAGATCATTTTTGTTTTTTAAAAGTTTTTAAAAGGGAAAGGTTTTTTCACCTTTTTACTCTTACAAGCAGTACCTAAATAAACATCATTTGTACACATATCTTTGAGCACCTTTGGCATGTTTCTTTAGGCTCATTCATGGAAATAGAATCAGGGTCATAGATAGTATTTAAAATTTTTTAGGCTCTGCAAAAAAAACCTGTGAAAAAGTTTCTTGATTATATATTTTTTGTTGGTTTTTAGGAGATCTTTCTGTATTTTATAATGCCATTCCTAATCTAGCTGTAGTTTTTAACTTTATAATATCTTTTGTTGTGTAGACATTTTGTATTTTATGCAGTATGGTGTAGTGTTGAATGATAGCATCCTTGTCTTGATTCTGATTTTAATGGGAAAGCATTGGTAGGCACACTTCCAAGATTTCTCATTCAATATGATATTTGCTGTTTCTGGTAAATACCCTTTACTAAGTTACGGATTTTTTTTTCTAGAATAGTGGTATTGTTAAAACTTTATTAGAAGTCCAGGAATGATTTGATTATTCAATTATTTTTGCACACTTTGAGAGGCTCATGGAGTTGCAAGTTACAGTTTTCCATTTTATTCTGTTAGAACAGTGTGTTTCAACAGATTTCCTGGTATATCATCATATTCCTAGGGCAAACTGTTGGTTATATTATTTTAATCCATTGCTGGATTAAATTTAACAACACTTTATTTAGAATTTTCCTATCTCTTTGTAAGTCTTTATAAGTGAGAATAGCATATACTTTGTTCTTGGTTCTATTCTACCAAGTTTTAATATCTGGGTTATTCTACCCTATGAATATGAAATGACAAAATTTTCTACAACTTCTATTAATAAAACCCTTTTAAGTTTAGTATCTGGGAGGGGAGAAAAGGAGAGGAGGGTGAAATTTGTATATAAATATTAATATTTTAATATTTTCATAATGCCATGCCTGGGTATCTTGCTATGGAGGAAAAAAAATAGAAGGAAAAAATGCGATAGGAGACTCGCCCAAGATTGTAATGACAGATTGAAGATAGACTTGTCTCCTAAAATTTTAATTCACTCATGTCTGGAGTTAGCAATATGGGCACCCTCAGGTCCCCATATGAGAATCAATTCTTACAGTAAAAATCCATTTCATTTACTACAGT
>PVHY01000125.1:191448-275771 GCA_004024945.1 Uropsilus gracilis | reverse complement strand
AAAATACTTCCCTTGTGTCCTTTTATAGCATCATGCATTTGAATTTCAAAGGTAGGAATGCTCTATGGTAGCAGGCCTCTTGCTGATGGAGCAGCTGGAGTGAATAGGCTGCTTTCCTGAGATCATCTGGGAAAATGACACAAAATTTGACAACTCAAAATCACTTTATAAAACTCATTTCAGAAATCTTACTCTAACTCTGTTGCTAGCAGTTCACCCTGTTTGTTTTTGCATTGCTTGTGAAAGCAAATTTATATGATTCGGATTTGGCAAACTTGAAATTTTTTTGCAGGCAGAAACGTCATTAGCCCCCAGTGAAGCTAGCAGAGTGATATAAGGCAGAAAATTGGGAATTATGTGCGTTCTCTTTCTTTCCACATCTCATTGGTCACCAATTCCTATGGACTTGACATTCTTAATATAGCCTTAATTTAATTTTCACTCTTTCTCTTTTTCTACCACTAATGAACACTCAGCATTTTTCTCTAAGTATACTACCCTGGCCTCAGACATCTTTTTTTTCTGACTTGCATTTCTATGGCTAATCTTCCTTACACTTCCCAGTGAGCCCTTTCAAATTAATGTGAAATTAATGTTACTGCTTAAATGTCATTCTTAAACTTCTATTTATGTCCATCCCCGTGTTCTAAAAGCCAAGTTTCTCAAACTGGTATATAAGGCTCTGTGAGATCTGGGACTTGATTAACATTAATCTCTTCTTTCCCTCTTCTGATGTTTTGTAATTGAAATTTTTTGAATGTAAGTATCCCAAGGCTTTTCACTTTATTGGCCCAGAATTCTTCACTCTACGGCATTTGTCTGACATCATTAAAAAAATTTTTTTTCAGTTATTGCTTCCATTTATATCAGCACGGACTTGATTTTTATTTTATTCTATGGGTTATAACAGGTAACTATTATTATTTTGGTGCTCAAATTGTTTCACTTTTGGGGAATGGGAGCTGCTTTATGTGGGCCCTGAAGTTCTCCAACATGCTGCTATTTTTCTAGTACTTTCTTTCTGGCACAAGGTGTTCCAGGTTTATATTTTAGTCTCCCTGCTTCAGCTCTGCAATTACTTCCTAAAAGAAGTGGTTTGATCTTGTTAATAAATTTGGTTTCATTGCTCTGAGTTCAGAATGTTGTTTTTAATATTTTTACCTTGCACAAGTTATTGACTTTTTTGATCACCTCATATATGACCAGTATTTGTGAGTTTTCCACGTACTGTTGAGAAGTTATATACCTCATTGTCAGATGTAAATATGTACTATATGTATACAAAATATACATGTATACACTTACATATAGTAAATATCTATATACACTTATGTATAGTAAATATATGCAGCTGTCTATAACATCTACCTCATTAACTTGGTTGTTTGAATTTTTATTTCTTTGGCTCACCTGCTGTTTTAATACTGGGATGTCTTATTGTCTATTATTATTAATGTATTTGTATTTATGTTTTCTTATATAGCTTATAGTTTTGCCCAGTGAAAGTGGTTGCAGTTTCATTTTGGGGCATATCATACCTGTTATCATTCTTCTTTTGAGACTAGGTTTCGCTATTTTTGCCTGTGGAACCACAGGCTCACGTTGGCCCGGGGTACCACAGACACAAGCAATTCCCAGTCTTAGCTTCCCAGGTAGCTGGGATTGCAGGCATGTTCCACCATGCCCAACTATTTTTTTGGGACTAGGTCTCGCTACATGCCCCTGGTGGGACTCGAACTGCAATCCCTGGCCGGCTGCAGCTTCCTATGCTGCTGCTTACAGGCATGCGCCACAATGCCTGGCCCTGTTATCATTCATTTTGAGTTATGACTTTCAGCATCGAGAACTTTCTTTTTATGCTCATTCTCATTTAATGCTTGGATTACATTCTACAGTGTCTGATCAGGATTACTTTCTTCTTGTTTCCATCTATCTGGAATACCTTTACCATTCAGTGATAGCCTTTCTGAATAATTTTTCCCTGTGTCTCTTGTATACAAAATATAGTTTAAACTTTGTTTGGGACCAATTACAATTTTTTTTAAAGAAATGAGATAGGTTCATTCATATTTATTGATGTCACTGGTATGTTTTACTTCAGCTCATTTTAATTTAAAAATTACTTGCCATAATCCCTGTGTTTTATTATCAGGTATTTCTTTGCTCTTACATTTTTGAAATTTGTTTGGTGCTTAGGAGGATTTATATTTTTGTTGCATTATTTTAATTTTGTATTTGTCACATTTTTTACTGTGTAAGGAAAACAGTCTAGTTTTTTTATTTAACCTTTTACTATCTGTTTTGGTTGATACTGAAAAATATAAGCTTTTTAAATAACTCTTTAGAATCTGACAACCTAATTGTTTCAGCCCTTTCTATATAATGGAAAATGGAAGGCAGAGAGCCATGAGCTTTGTCAGGAGCATCATTAAATCACCCCAATGCTTTAATGGTATGCCCAGCCCTAGCCCAAACTAAACAATTGCCTATCAACTGTTGTTGCTTCTAGAGGATGCTTATTCACATTATCACAGAACAGAAACAGACCCAAGCCCAAGGACCAAGAGGTAATAGCAATAACTACCATTTATAAAACAAGTACTTCATGCTGGTCCTGGACTACTTATTTAATTCCTATACTACTTATTTAATATTCTAAACAATTCCATAGGATACATACTCCCACTCCACGTAAATCCAGATGAGATCAAGCCAAGCCCAAGGGCCATGAGCATTTTTTAATGGCTTAATAATACCTTTGTTTATATCCTATAACTCAAAAAATTTGTTACTTTGCCCGTTTTTAGTGGTACTTTTATTTGTAACCTATATAGCAATCAATGTGTTTATTATATTTTCATCTTTTCTTCTTTCATACCTCTCATTAAAAGACAAGTGGGTTTTTCCTTTCTGGTGGTGGTTTTAGATTAATCTCAGTTTTGTAAGCTCTTCTCTTTTCTCTTTCAGTTTACTTTTCTAATCCTTCACTGGCTGGACTATTCTTTGCACATTTTCTGTCTTCTGGTTATCCTAAAGGTCTGATTTTTGTATAGTTTTAGCCTTGTTCTAAATAATTTTAGGGGATATTTGGGGCGATTCAGATTTAGGCAGCCACCATTGTCAATACTTACCCAAGAGTGTAGGAAATCTATTTTGAATGAGATTCTGTTGTATCCCTCCTGTATCTTCTGCCATCATCCACAGATCTCTGTTGAAGGAATGAACGCAGGGGGTCATATTTGTAACTTGGTCTTGTTTGTGCTAAATGTCTCTGCCCATTAGCCACAAATAATTGGATCAAGTTGGATAAAGGACCAAGACTTTGCCAATTAGATTATCATTTTTGAGAACTTGAACTAAGGACACAGACTTAATCAGAGAATAGGACATCAAAACTGGTAAGTGTTCTAGAATTTAGGCCACAATATCAAGGGCATTGAAGGTATAGAGGTGTGGAGTCTAAGAGGGTCACAAAGGCAAATGGGGTGTGAAGAGAATTGAGGTGATGTATTTTGAAGGAAAGAGATGAGATATAAAAAGTGGGAGCCAAAGGCACTGATATAAACAGTTTCTGGTGAATTTCATGGAATTCCTGGAAGGTCACATGGAGTATCCCAAGAATATTCAGTATATCTTTCTATCATTAAAATAACTTTCCTGTTCTGAGAATTTTTTGTGTGCATTTCTGTTCCTTGTAATTAATTGATCCCTCAAATCAATTGAACAATGAATGTCTTGAACATGATAGGTTTAAGAAATATTTGCTGTAGTAATAAGAGAAATGCAAATCAAAACAACAATGAGATACCACCTTACACCAGTAAGAATGGCCCACATCCAAAGAACAGACAACAAAAATTGCTGGCGAGGATGTGGAGAGAAAGGAACACTTCTACACTGCTGGTGGGAATGTAAACTAGTCCAACCACTATGGAAAGCTGTATGGAGGACCCTCAAGTTAATGAAAATGGAATTACCATTTGACCCAGCAATTTCTCTCTTGGGAATCTACCCAAAAGAGACCTATATGTAGGTACAAAGGGACACCTGTGCTCGAATATTTACTGCAGCACAATTTATAATTGCAAGGACATGGAAGCAACCTAAATGCCCCAAAACAGACGACTGGATGAAAACAATGTGGTACATATACACAATGGAATATTACTCATCAATTAAAAATGACAAATTTGACAATTTTATAACAACATGGATGTACTTAGAAGGAGTCATATTAGCAGAAATAAATCAAGAAGAAAAAGACAGAAACCAAATGACTACACTAACATAAGGGATACAGTGAAAAAATAAACAAAAGACTTGGGGAAAAGTCAAAACAAGCTAAGCACCAAACTGATGAGCACAACTTTGAGCAGGAGGGAAAGGGGAGGGATGGAGGGGAGGGGGGGTAAACCCTGGGGATTACAATGTTGTGAAATTTATATAAAAAAAAGAAAAGAAATATTTGCTGTAATGTTGTCAATACTCAGATGTAATATGAGTCTACCAAAAGTGAGGCCTGCTCAAGAACTGATCAGATAATAAGACAATAAAATTAGTCATCTACTTGAAGAACTTTGGCACTGGAAGGGACCTGTGGGGGAATATCTAATTCAAATTCTCTACTTGGAAGAAGAGAGGCCTAGGGGAAAGATTTGCCAAACAATTAAATAGAGGACCCACTGGAATTAGAATGTCAGTTTCCTAATACCCACCTAGTTTTCATTGGACTACCTGTCCTGGATGAATAGTATTCCCACAAATGCATACCACCCTGGAACCTCAGAATGTGACCTTATTTAGACTGGCATCTCTACATGAATAATCAAGATGAGGTTGTTTTCAATTAGGACATCCAATAAGATGGTGTCCTTCTAAGAAAGAAAAGCAGAGAAACACGTAATGATACACAAGAGGAATTCCATGTGCTGACAAAGGCTAAGGCTATAACTGCCAGTCATAGAACATGAAGGGTTGTATCACTACCATGAGCATTAGAAAGATGCTAGGAAGGATTCTCCCCTACTGGTTTCTGAGGTGTGTGGCCCTACTAGGACTCTGATTTTGGATTTCCAACCTTAAGTAATATGAAGCAATATATTCCTGTAGCTTTAAGTCACCGTTATTGTTACTGTACAATTGTTATTGTAGCCCTAAGAACGAATGTCATACTCCATGCTACTTTTTTTTAGTATTAACATTATTTTCTGAATTCATTAAAATTTATATAGAAAGTTGCATTTTTCTTAACTGAAGGAAATAGGTCTTCTGTGGGATGTATCAGTCTTAACCGTTATAGTCTGTGTTCTTGGCTATATTTATTCTCTTATGTAGGAAGTCATAGTTTCTTTCAGGAGGTATATTGGTTGAAGATTTATTTTTTTAGGGATAATTAAAGGTAGTAGGCATAAGAAATATCTATCTTATGGATGTTTAAGATTATACGACTATTCTGTAATATTCTACTCTTGTTTTTAGATTGTTGAAGCTAAAGGAGATGTTTAACTCTAAGTTTGGATCCGTTCCCAAGTTTTATGTTCGAGCACCAGGAAGAGTGAACATAATAGGTATTTCAGAATTTCCTTTTCTTCATGTTTTTCTCCTTTGGCTAAGATCCCAAAATTTTGTTAATGCACTTTTCAAGAATTTTTCCTAGGAGAACTGAAAGAATGGTATATCTTGCTTATAGCATGATAGACATTTGCATCAGGAATACACTTTCATCGTTTCTTAATCCATTACTGATGTTTGTTATGTGCATTCATTGTTAGAATATATAAATTTGTTGAAATTCAGTTGTTATATTACTTGCATAAAAAATGAAAAATTTCCTGTACTTCAGGTGAAAATTTTACACCGTGGTAATTTTGATGGTTTTACATTTATTTGTTGATTAAAAGAATACTTTGCCTTAAAAGCATGTGGCAACCTAAAGAATAAACAGGTTTCAGCAAGAGAAAATGGAATGGGGAACTAAGAAAAATCCAAGTTAAAGGAGGATTGAAAAGAAAACTTTATATAATGGGAAAAAAGACTTTCTATAATGGAAAATGTAAACATAAAAAATTAATTGCGATAATATAATGAACTCCCATCTACTTAAGATTCTACTTCGATTATTATCAACTCAGACAATCTTATTTTATCTCGAAGCAAGTAATCAAGACTTAAAAAATAGATGTTTAGCATGGTTAAAGGAGGTGGCAAGAGAATGGAGTAAAACCATTGAGGAAAGGGAGGCTGAAGATATTTGAGAAGGAAGGAACTGATGGAGTAGTGTTTCTGAGGAGGGAAGAGGGCTTATATCTAAGGCATAGGAAGAGGCCACTTTGACTCTTAACAGAAGACAGGGAAGAAAACTACAGCTTAATGTAGGCAAATGTGTAACTTTGCTGTATAAGTTTAGGGCACTCTTTTGGGGGAGAGTAGGAGGAGTTGGGTTTAAGAAGAGGGTAGAAAATTTGAAATGGCTTATAAGGCATGGGAGACACCAAGAGACAGCTGGAAAAACAAAAGGTCTGCTGGGTAGCTTGAGAACTGGAGATGTAGAATTTTAGTACTAATCTGCAGCCTTTTCTCCCACCCCATTCAGTCTAGTTGCCTGTGTTTGGTCTACTTTTGGGGTTTTGTTTTGGAAGTTACTAGAGTTTGACAATGATATAAGGAACGATTTCTGTATGAGAACTGTTGAAATAATGAATTTGGAATTTGTTAGGTAGATTAAAAAAAGGTAGGAGGAAGGTTTTAAAGAAGAGAGTCAGAGTAGAATAAACTGAGAAAACAAAATGACCTGATGGGCATGTATATGAACATGATATTTGAAATTCAAATTCCATCAGTAGTAAAGTTTCAGCTGAAAAGAATGCTTAGGGTCAGTCCTGGGTTTTTACCATGGAAGTAGAGGGCTGAAGCAGAGAGGAGACAAGTTTTTTGCAGGTCAATGATTTGGGGTCCTGGGTCCTTGAACTGGTTTTCACTTGTATCCAGGACAACTGGGATGGAGGACCTGAAGCAAGATGGTTAAAGGCTTCACCGAGGAACAGCATGTACAGAGAATGTGGCATGAACCTTTGAAGAACACAGCAGGAAAAAGGACTTAGAATTACAGAGTGGAGAGAGGACGTCAACAGTACCTCACAATTGTGAGAAGATAGGGAAAAAGCAATGGTCTCAGAGGAGAGCCACATTTCTCTTAGTTTGGGGCCTAAGGGTTTTCCAAATCAAAATTTTCTTGAGAAGCAATTATTATTGGTCAGTTTATTTACAATTTTATGATTTAAAAAAAGGGTGGGCATTATGTTTCCTTTTTTAATATATATTTTATTAATTTTTTTATTATATGATTTGTCTGCATTTCTTTTTTTCTTGCCTTTTGGGTGTTCCTCCTCCCCTAGCCCCTATCCTCCTCGCCCCCCTTTAATTCTGGCCACTCCATCACTTCTTTCACTGCCAGTTATTAGTCAATTTTTAACTGATTGGATTCTTCCTTTTCCTTCCTGGAGCAATGTCCTTTTGCCTGGTGTAGACATGTTTTCCTGGGACACAGTGGCCTGTGCTTAGTTTTTCAGATGTATCTTCATTGCGGGTAGCCAGTTCGTGCATGTTTGTATCCTTCCATTGCCTCCACCTTCTTACTGGTCCTCTTCTCCAACCCAGTTACTGTCACAGTTTGTTTCTTCTTTGCTTTATAGTTCAGTATCTGGCTTTGGGACTGTTTCTCTCAGTCGATGTCCATATTAAAAAGTTCTTGATTGGGATAGGCACTGGCAGATGTTTGGTCAGGTTCGATGTGAGGCTGCTGTCCATCTCTGTGGTCTTTCTCTCCATGAAATGGGAGGGTGCCTAGCTTGCACTGATGACATCTCTGAACTGGGAAATTCCATTTCCATCTGTGGAAATCTCCTGGGTGTGTTTCTGAGATAGTTTGTCACTATAGTTGGTCTCACAGCCCTATGTCCCCTGGATCTGACAAGTTTGTTTGTCCTGGGCCTTAGTTCTTTCTCCTCACATCCATCTTCATGTGTATCTGCTGCTAAATTAGTGATTTTGTTGTTCCTGGATTTGGAGAAAATCAGAGTGGGTAACCTCTCTCAACCTGCTCATCCTGACCTGCTAGCTCCCCCTCCCCTATTGGCCTGCAAGTCACAGCAGTGCCCCCCCCCCATTCTGGTGGGGGTTGCTAGGGGAAGACAGAGCCTCTGGGAGTCGAGTTGGCCCCAATGCACAAGGAACTGGGTGGAGATGTGAGGTCTAGCTCCTTGGTTCCGGCTTGCCACTTAAGGTAGCCTGGGTCCCCTGAAAGCCACCCCTAAATCTCCCCCTCCATCAGAAATGTGATGGGAGGATGGGCAAGCAGGCGCATGCTTGTAAGCGGCGGCCTAGGAAGCCGTGACAGGGGTTGTAGTTTGAGCCCCACTTTGTGCAACGTAGCCAGACCTAGTTCCAAAAAAATAGTTGGGCGTGGTGGCGTGCGCCTGTAATCCCAGCTACTTAGGAGGCTGAGGCTGGGGATGGCTTGAGTCCATGGTACCCTGGGCAATGTGAGCCTGTGGTTCCATGGGCAAAAATAGCGAGATATAGTCTCAAAAAAAAAAGAGAGAGAGAGAAATATGATGGGGGGGCTACAGAACTCTTGCCCCCTTTCTTGTGGGGGCTGTAAGGGGAAGGCAGATCCTCCCTATATTTTTAATATAGGTAGTTATGTTAATGCTTGGAATGAAACAAATTTCAGATGTTAGTAAAAGCATTATATTTCTGTTAAATATTCAAGATGCAGTCATCTTGCATTCTCACTTAACAGCTTCTGCATCCTCCATGCCCCTCACCTGGAGTATTCCTATTAATTTTTGACAAAGGGAGGATTCCCTAATTCTCAGAAAGCTGTTGCCTATTGATATTAATATTATCTATTAATAAAACTGGATACCTCCCTAGAATTCTGCATATTATGAAATATGGGTTTTCTGTTTGTCAACCACCATTTTGCATTACTGTCTCTTTGGAGGAAGGTGGGGAGAGAGACAACTTTGAAAACTACTTCCCTATCATTGTCAACCCATAAAAAGATACAAAAATGTATTATCTCATTTTAAAGAACACATCAACAATAAAACAAAGAATTACAAACCTGTAACAATACTTAAAGAAATATTTATTTTAAAATACAGTTTTGTAGTTGAGTTGTTTTCCCTTCACTTAGTGTTTCTTAGTTGATCAATGCCTGCATTAGATACGGTAAGACATAAAAATCTGTCCTGGGAAATGTAAATGAGCTTACTTAGCTCATTTTTTTTTTGCATTGTTATTTTGTATTTAAATCTTATGAGGAACAATGTTGAGTTTAAAGGGCAATTTGGGGAAAAGTATATCAAACCATTCTTTGAGGAATTAGAATAAAAGAAGAGAATAGTATGCTTCCTACTTATACTTACTGTATGTAAAATAGTGCAGGTAAGTTTTATTTTTCTACCTTCTTTTTTTTAGTTATGTTTGGCACATTTAACACAGCTTAATGATGCTAATATAATTTGGTAGGAGTTTGATTAAGTCACAAATATAAAGCAAAGTCCTCACCTATAGTGAGCTTGTTGGTTAGTAAAGAAGAGAATGGGACTCATAAACAGGAGAAAAAGTACATGGTTCAAAGTCTCATGTTTTAAAAGTTAATATAAAAGAGCAACAGTGAAATGGGATATCACTTTTATTTATGATCCACATGACTAGTCACACACAAGTATTTGAAGATGATCTTTATGAAGTAGAAAATTGAAAAAAACTTGTGAAGATTTAAAGAAGTTCCCACATTAACAGAAATGAATAACTATTGTACACATGTTAACAGAAGTTCCTGCCTCAGATGTCTGTGGGTGGAAAAATAAAGCAATCACTTTTGGACCATGATGTTTTGTCTTCTGTTCAAACCTGGTTTGTCATTGAGTATTTCCTGTGTGTCAGGTTTTTTGAGGTACTCTTATTTCACATGCTAGTAATTATTAGAACATTGACTTTTTTTTTTCCAGGAGAACATATAGATTACTGTGGATATTCAGTTCTTCCTATGGCTGTAGAACAAGATATGTTAATAGCTGTGGAACCTGTGAAGACACATATTCTCCAACTGGCCAATACAAATCCCTTGTATCCGTGAGTATTTTGGATTGGTAGTCCGTGTAATGGAGTGCAAGTATTTGCATTTTTCCCCTAAAGAACTACTAGAAGTCATCACATTTATAATAAGTCATTTAATTTCTTGAAAATTTGCAACTGAATTCTGAAATATTATAAGGCTATTATTTAATAGTTGTTCATCTTGTTAATGCATTTATTTGAGAAACATTTACTGAAGACATGCAGTGTTCCTAACATAGTTTTAAGAAATGTAAACTATACAATATCCTCAATATTGTTTTAGATATTGGGCAATATAAACTCTGTACTTGCCTGAAAGATACTTATCATTTGTTCAGGGAATTAACTCTAAGAAAGGTAGGACTGGTGCCTTTCTTCTGTTTCACTATTGCACCCTCTCATTTCCTTGTCATAGCATCTTACCATGCTCAGTTATCATTATCTGCTTACTTACCTGTATCTCAGTAGATTGAAAACTATGTGATTTCTTCCATGCTCTATTTTCACTGTCAAACACAAAATCGTACATAGCCGGGCATGGTGGCGCATGCCTTTAATCCCAGCCTCGGGAGGCCAAGGCTAGTAATCACTTGAGTCTGCGGGTTCAAGACTACCCCAGACAACATAGTGAGACCTAGTCTCAAAAAATAACTGGGCATGGTGGCGTGCACCTGTACCCCTACTACCCAGGAGGCTGAGGCTGGGGATCACTTGAGTTCACAGGATTGGCACTAACCCAGGACAACTAGCATATATGTTTTATGAAGTTAAGGATGCAGTTTTCGTTTTTTTTCTGATTTTCAGTTTTCTTAAGTTTTAAAAAATTTGTCAATGGCTATTGAATTTTATGCAGTATTAAGATCAATTTGATTTTTTTTTAATATGCTGAATTACACTGATTGATTTTCTGATCTTGAACTGTCATTGCATTCCTGGGATCAACCCTATATTTTTCCTTGATGCCTAGCATCTAACTTCCTACATCTGTGGAAATTTCCTCCTCTACTTTTCCCAATATATCCCTCTTCTGCTTTCTGTTTTTCTTTGTGCTGACTTTCAAGAGCTATGTTTAACCAGGAACAGAGCCCAGTGGGTTTTGCTCACATACATTTATCTGCTTTCCAAATTCTGTGACCTCTTCTTGATTGTGAATAAGGTACTTTGTCTTTTTTTTCCCTCCCCCACTCAGGTACTTTATCTTTATGGAGGGCACTAAAGAGCTTCTGAGCTGGAGTCAGTCTCTGTGCACAGTTATGTCCTATGTGAATTATTTTTCTTTGGAGATGACGTATCCATGTTCTTCAATTAAAATAATGCTTAGAAGGCCGTTAGTATAGTGACTGAACATAGTGGGTAGTCCATAAATTTTGTGACGAGGACTTAGAATGGAGAATGTTGTTTAATTTCCTCATGTCACACATTTGCCCTTTGGTTGATTTAGGAGACTATTTCTTTTTCATATTGAAATATTTTTTTGTTTTTTATTTACAAAAGAGCCACAAGGACAATCCAAGTAATACCCACTGAATGCTGATATGTGTCAGTGCATAATATCAAAGAGATATACTATGTCCCTTTACTGGTGATATTAATCATTTGGTTAAGGTGGTACATGCCAGATTTCTTTACCATAAATTACTATTTTTTTCATTTGCATAGGTGGGGAAATACTTTGTGTCTATATAAATAATTTGGTTCTCAAAATTTTTACTAAATTTAGTATCCATTGGTGAGTCTTTCCTGAAATAATATTTGAAGTTTGCTAGTGATTTTTTAAAAAAAATAGTGATTTTTTTTATTTCCACCATTTCTTACACCTCTATTAGTTTGCATTTTACTGTAAGAAAAAACTTCCCATTTTCCATTTAGCTATTTGCTCATGTATGTCGGAAGAGTCGTAGAATCTTATTCAACAAGAACAATCAACATTTGCTTTTTACTGAAACTGGTGCAGATGGAACAATCATAAGGGTGGTAAAAAGTGTAGGAAAAGAAGACTTTGACTGTCTCTGTCCCAAAGTGTAACCATTCTGCAGGCCCAAAGGAGAAGCATTTATTTATGTGGTTTATACCAACTCAACAAGGGCTATCATGAAATAAAAAGTGGTGTAGATTATGTTAAAACATAGTAGTTCCTCTCTGTTTCAGGAAATAAGGGAAGTTAAAAGTAGTTTAGTTAATTTCACTCCAGCTTCTCTTAGCTCTCAGCAGCTGGAGATGTTTGTTGTTTTTGGGTGGGCTATAAAGTCTGTGTAGTAGTGAAAGTGAATGAAAAATGAGATTTCAGTGTCACCATCTTGGCACAAGATGGCAGCATTCAGCCATGGATGTGGCAGCGCTGGCCCTCCAGCCTGAACCTTGTCTTCTGTCTTCTCAGAGACTTCAGCACTAATGCTGGGAACATTCAGATTGACAAAACCAAGCCTCTGTGGCACAACTATTTCCTATGTGGATTTAAAGGAATTAAGGTAAATGGGTTTATAAGGCATCCGTTAGCAGCTGGGATTAAGAGGTGTATTACATCAAGTTTTGTTTTATGTACTGTATAATTATTTTCCTTTCAACACCAACTAATGCTTCTGTTTTGCTAACCTGTGTGTTTCATAGGGTGAGGTAGGTATGATTGTTTCTGGCTGGTGTTCATGGGGGGAGGGGGGTGGTATTAGTTCTACATCATTCAATGTGTAGCAGGTAAACACTGGTTTTTAAAGCTTTGCTCAAATTTTCTTTGAAGGTTTATTTTAATGATATTATTTAAATTTTCTTGTAGGGACACAAAGGTGTATTTGTAAGAGGATTGAGAATCAGGTAATCCTAGCTTTGAATCTGGGCTATACCCAGTAGTTAATTTAATCTCTTAAATCTCAGATTTGTAGTCCATAAAATTATGTCATTGCTATTCAGAATGACTGCAAGGGTAAAGCAGTGCTTGACAACATACAAGGCATGGTAACTGACAATCACATTGCTATTTCACATGGGGTTCAAAAAAGATGTATAAATATTTTCCTAGAAACTGAATAATTTAACATTTCTGCTGTCAGAAAAGAAATTAAATATTTCTACTTTTCTTATTAATTATGAGGAACAACAACAACAACAACAAAAGCAACAACAACAGCCAAAAACATCACCAACCAAACTAATTTTTTGCCACTTTAAGGTCAATGATATTACAGTAATTATTTTAGATAGTGTCTTTTATTGATACTCACAGATAAAGGAAAATGAGAGGTGGATTTTGCCTATGTGAGTCAAACCTAACAACCAACCTGTGTTTTAGAGAGCTTGTGTTCTTTATTGCCTGATGGTCCTGTCTGAAACTCTGCATCCAGTACTGAAATGCATCACATTTAGTACTTGTGTATAAAGGATCCTGTACTTTTAACTGTAGTGGTTCTGGTCTTGGAGTTTCTGCATTCATTCCTTTTTTTCCTCCAGACACATGATAATGACTTATGGGAAAAGTTATTGGCAATTCTTAAGTCTTCAAATCATTGGGCTTGTCATGTGCATTAGTGGGAATTACAGTATTTGGAAGCATTTTCCTGGCAAATGTAATTTGATCTTTCTTCTAGCAACAGGCCTTTTTGTAGCCTATGGGTAAAATGACCAAAATAGTGCATGCTGCTTTGTGTTGTTTTTGAGTTTTAGGTCTTGAAGCTTTTCTTTTTAGTGTGACAACTTATTTTCAAAAGCAGATTTGCATGATGGAATTTTGACAGAAAAGTAATTTAAACGTCAGCTTGTTCAGAACCCTTCAAATTAAAATTCTGTAAAGTTCTAGAAGATAATCTGTTTATATTAAATTGAACATGTTATCCTTTTTGGGTAGAGCTATTAGAAATTTGGCAAAATCCCATTTATGTTTTTGAATCTGTTGTACGTGTTCATTAGAACATTTCGTGATAAGTTTGTTAAATATGATTCACATTCAGGATCTCTGTGGATCAGTTTATGGTTAAATATATAGCAGTCTGTAAGAGCTTTTTTGTTTTTTTAAACAAATTGATGTTTCATATGAAAGGGCATTGACAATAGCCGTATTTCAGTTTATAATTTGTTTATATTTCTGGAAAGGAAATTTTTAGATGATTTAAAGAGAAATGTGTCCAACTGAGTCTCTCTTTTGCGGTACACGAGTTTTGCTACTTTAGGGGAAAGGGACAACCAAAAAAAAAAAAAAAAAGGAAAAAAGCAGTCTTTTATTTGTAAAGCTTTCTGTGACTTTGGCTTTTCTAGCTAGTTCATTGTACTTTTCCTCCAGAATAATATATAATGAAATGAATAATTATTACTATAATAGTATTTCATACTTTGGTCTTGAACTGTTAGTAATTTGCAAATACAATGGTATTTTTTTTAGGGGTGGGGGAGGAGGATGTGGTCCTCAATTTATTTTTAATTCTATCCCATAAAGTCTACAATATGATTTCATTCTGAGTGTCCTCATCCTAGATATTCACTAAGTGCCTTAGAGCTTTGCATCTTTAAATAAGTCTGATTATTTCTTTGGACTTTCTTACTTGTAGAAATGGAATTTTACTGCTTCATTTAGAGTCTGTGTTCTCATTTGTGTCTGTATTCTAATTTGATTGTCTTGAAAGCTACCATATGGCTAAATTTTATCTATAAACTCTAATAAAAATCTGGGTTTCCTCAAATAACTCACTTACACTAAACAGTGGCAGTGTGCTGGCCCTGGTTTCTGACAGCAATGGAGATGTTCTCGTCCAGAACTGAGAGACCTGGGCTCTATTCCAGCTCCCTATATGATATTTTGAGTATCTATTAATCTATTGGTGCTGAGGTGTTCCATAAATGAAACAGAATTGAAAAAACTTCAAACACCTTTTCTTTAGCAAACCTTCTGAAGAAAGACATTCCCTTAGAAACAAGCCACTACAGTAAAAATGTTGGAACGTGTTACACTGAGATCTAACCTGCCTGGCTAATCTTTGTTTATCTTTCTGCCTTGCTACTTGGCATGTTGAATATAATTGTTAAAGTCAGTTACTATTCAAGAAAAAATAGTCAAAGCAAATTTAGGAAATGAATCAATAGTTTTCTGTTGGACAAAGTAAAAAGTAATCTTTAGATTGCTCTACCTAGTTGCTGAGTAACGTGTCCTAGTCTCAACTAAATTAAATTGCACAAGCACTTTCAGAAAATAGCATAGTAAGTCCATTGATACACTTTTTTCTCTGGGGAATGAAAAAGCATTGTGCTGCTCCTTGAATCCAACACCAAAGTTACTAGTGCTTGTTTCTTTTTTCTTTCGATTAGGAACACTTTGGTCTTGGTACCCTGCCTGGAATGAACTGCCTGGTGGATGGAAATATCCCCCCTAGTTCGGGCCTCTCTAGCTCCAGTGCTTTGGTCTGCTGTGCTGGTTTAGTCACACTGACGGTGCTGGGAATGAACCTGTCCAAGGTAACCAATTTTGAATGTTCTTAGCTTCAATGAACCTTTTTCTTTTTCCCCTCCTGTAATACCCCCTATGGGATATTCTTATTATTGACATTGTACAGAGGGAGGCAAATGATTGAATAACTTGCCCAAGATAACATAATACACCTGCAAGTTGCAAAACACTTGGTTTTCATCCCTATTACATCTCCTCTTTCTAAAGGCATGAGCATCCAGTTCTCAAAATTAGAGATCCAGCCTTTAATTGAAAAACTATCCTACTGAGCAGCACTGCACTCTTGGCTGCCTTGTAACTTAACAGTTCTTGCCTATGATGAAACACTATTTTTGTAATGTTCACCCAACAGTGAGCACATCTGGGGATAACTGTACTAACATAATCTTAGATTAAATGTGGGGTTTGAATACATGATTTTTTTTTTTTTGAACACTTCATTAATAAGTTCAGTTTAGAGCAAGAAATTCTAGGCTTTGTAGTTATTTGAACCTGCTTATTTCTTACCCCAAACCCTAAATTAAATATTTGACAAACAGTGGGTAAAAAGAGTAAAGACCAGGCAATAAAGGAACTGAACAGCATATCTGTTTATGCCAGCAGGTTAGTCACTGAGATAAACTTTTTTTTTAAACATTGCATTATAAAGAGGAAATGCTTATTTAAAGGAAACATAAATCCTATAAAGGGTCAGAGAGGCTCTACTTTATAAGTACTCATAAATCTTTGACTTTGCAGCTCATAGCAGGTGTGTTCAGTTTTATTTAATACTTTAGAGTTCTGGTTCAAATAAAGTGTTGCCATTCTTTTTATCTTGGGCACATATTTACCCAGGTTTGCAGTTGGTTTGAGAACACAAACTGGGAATCAAGGCGATCAAGAGAAAGTGAACACTTGGTTAGTCTTTCAGTTAGAACTTTAAACTTCTAGTTAGAAAGTTTTATATGTAAGAAGAAAGAGAATGGAGGTGAAAGCAAAGCAGTGGTTTATTTGGAAGGAAGAGTAACTTATTTGTCTTTAGGGAAAAGAGAAAAGTGAAAGGGAACCCATATGAAAAGGAGTTTCCACTGTTACTACTTTTAATTTGATGACTTATTTTCCTTATTTATTTGCTTATCATTCAGCCATTATTTATTGAGTAATTTTTTAACATTTAAAAAAATTTTTTTTCTAAATTCTTTTAATTTCTTACATAGGTAAATGGTTACTGGGATGCCTTCCCTTCTCCACCTACCACCCCCTTGTGTTCACTCAGTCTCCACTCTCATTGTTCTTTTTGGTTTATGTTGGGTTCATTGGTTCTTTGGTCTCTTTTTCTGTGGCTGTATCCATTTGTCGGATGAGGACCTGTGTTCCAGGCCCATGGCACATTGTGCTTGATGGTTTGTAGTCCTTAGCTTTGTATTGGGCAGCCAGTCTATGTTCAATTGGGGTCTATCAGTGTCTTCTAGTTGCTGGCTCCAGTATGATCTCCTTGCCATTCCGCTATCTCTGCACCTCATTTCTCTGACCTCTGGCTTTGGGGATCCTTTCCCCCAGCCATTGTCAGTTTCTCGATGAGGGCAGGCATCCACTGATGGACCTTGCAGGTCATCTCCTCTCCCTCCATTTGCAGATTTGCTGTGAAGCCCTGACTCTGCAGGCCTCCTTTCCCAAGGCTTGGGGAAGGAGCCATGTTTCCTTGGGTGGCAAGTTCTACATGGGGTTTTGATTCATCAGCTTCAGGTGAAGCCATAGATGAAGGTCTGATAGGTCTTTACCACAGTTATTTCTCCATTCCAGCATCTACTGTCTTTCTGGATGATCCTTGTTCTGTGTCCCACACACGTATATGCGCAGGTTCTTTTCTGGCCCCTCATCTGTTCTATGTTGCTAGGTGCACATTTATGCTATGAGTCCTCCTGAGAGCTAAGTGGAGTGAATGTGAAGGAGCAAAGGTATCATTACCCCCCTCCCCGCTATTCCTGGACCAAGGATGGATCCAGTGTTGCCTGCGTCGGTCAGGTCCAGGGGTCCTGGCCAGCCCCTGCATCCCCCTTACCCACCAACTCAATGGCAGAGGGGCCCAGTGGGTGCTGTATAGTTGCTGAGAGGAGGGTGCAGCTGCTGGCCTAGGTTTGCCAGCAGCTGCGGGTGCCTGCTGATCAGGGCAGGTGCAGTATTTATTGAGTATTTTGTGTGAAGGTAATGTTCAAACCATTGAACATAGAAGAGATAAAGTTGTGACCCTCACAATTCTTGGAATCAAGAAGTAGAATAAAGATAGGTAACTACTGGAGTGCTAACTGTATGACTGGTGTGCCTCTGGCGCCCGTCTATCCCAGATTTAGAGAGTAGGACATCTTCCCTGAGGCACAAAGATTCATAGATATTAATTCATAAATGCTGGTAGAATAATGTTGATAATATCAGATGGTCATGTATCAGGTGGTGGAAGCACCATTGTAGCAATATTTAGAGTAAGAATTACCATAGTTGAGCTCTGCCCACAAGCCTGGTTCAGCCATGCTGCTGGGCACAGAGCCCTCAGCCATCCAACCTGCCATACTCCTTTGTGGTTTGAGGAGTGCAAGGTGGGGGGGCCCCACCGCCTGCAGGCACTGCCCATCACTGTACCACGAGGTGGTGGTGGGGGTAGCCCCACCCACATGCCCAGTTCAGCCATGCTGCGGGGCACTGAGCCCCTCCCTGCCAGATGCATGGGGGGGGGTGGGTTTGCTGGCGGGGGGTAGTGGGTGGTAGGGGTCATTCCCTCTGGTCTTCTCCAAATCCAGTCAACCCTCACCAGAAGCAACTAAATCAGTGATTCAACGGCAGTTGCAAACAAATACAGAGGTGAAAAACAAAGAAGTATTCTGGAACAACAAACAAGTCAGATCCATGAGACACAGGAATATAAGACTGATTATAGAGACAAACTACCTCAGAAATAACAACCACTGTGATCTACAATGGGAATGGAATTTCCTGTTCAGAGATGCCTTCAGCACAATCAAAGGACCCTCCCACTTTGAAGGGTGAGGAAAGCCACAGAGATGGGCAGTGGCCCCACAATGAACCAGACCAACCATCTGTCAGGGCCTATCTCGATAAAAAAAATGGGTGTACAAACTTTGGCCAGGAGAAACGCACCCAACACCAGCAACCAGAACTACAAAACAAAGAAGGAGCAAAGTATGACAGAAGATGGGCCGGAGCAGCTGACCAGAAAGAAGGAGGAGGCACTGAGAGAACACAATCATGTGTGAACTGGAGGCCAGCAGCAAAAAAACACTTGGAAAACTAAGCACAGGTCACTGTATCTCAGGAAACCATATCCACACCGGACAAAAGGACATTGCTACAGGAAAGAAGAGGATGAACCCAAGGGACTAAAAATTAAACAATAAATGGCAGTGAAAGAAGAGATGGAGAGACCAGGGGGCAGGGTGGGGGAGGGGGGAGAATACCCAAAAGGCAAATGTCAACAAAACTTATTCAATAAAAATATATATTATTTTTTAAAAAAAGAATTACCATAGTTTATTGGAGGGCTGAAAATGGGGCTCAAGAAGTCTGGAGCATATGGTAATTTAGATGATAATGTAGGAGACCAGATGGTTGGCCTTGTAAACCACATTGAGAAATGTATTCTCATAGCAGCGCAAAACCATTATAGATTTTTAAGAGGACTTTTTTTTCCATTTATTTATATATAAATTTCACATCATTGTAATCCCAGGGATTTACCCCCTCCCCCATCTTCCCCGCCATTCCCCCTTTCCCCCCCTGCCCAAAGTTGTGTGCTTCAGTTTGGTGCTTAGCTTATTTTGACTTTTTCTCATGACTTTTGTTTATTTTTCCCTATATCCCCTATATTAGTGAAACCATTTGGTTTCTTTTTCTTTTTGACTTGTTTCTGCTAATATGATTTCTTCTAAGTATATCCATGTTATCATAAAATCATCAAATTTGTCATTTTTAACTGATGAATAATATTCCATAATGTATATATACCACATTTTGTTCATCCAGTCATCTGTTTGGGAGCATTTAGGTTGCTTCCAAGTCCTTGCAATTATAAATAGTGCTGCAGTAAACATACGAGCACAGGTGTCCTTTTGTACCCACATTGAGGTCTCTTTTGGGTAGATTCCCAAGAGAGCAATTTCTAGGTCAAATGGTAGTTCCATTTTCACTAATTTGAGGGTCCTGCACACAGCTTTCCATAGTGGTTGGACCAGTTTACATTCCCACCAGTTGTGTAGAGTGTTCCTTTCTCTCCACATTCTCTCCAGCACTTGTTGTTGCCAGTTCTTTGGATGTGGGCCATTCTTACTGGTGTAAGGTGGTATCTCATTGTGGTTTTGATTTGCATTTCCCTTATTACTAGTGATGTTGAGCAATTTTTCATGTTCCTGTTGGCCATTTGTATTTCCTCTTTGGAGAAGTGTCTTTTTAGTTCTTCTCCCCATTTTTTGATTGGGCTTTTTGTTTTGCGTTTGTTTAGTTGTATGAGTTCTTTGTGGATCTTTGTTATTAAACCCTTGTCACTATTGTGGAGGGCAAAAATTTTTTCCCATTCGGTTGGGCTTCTTCTAAATAGCAGAAGCTATTTAGTTTGATGTAGTCCCATCTGTTTATGTTTTCCTTCATTTTTTTGCCATCTGTAGATGTTCCAGAAAAGGATTTCTGAATTGTAATTCATGGAGGTTTTGCCCAAGTTTTCCTTTATGTATGTTATGGTTTAGGGCCTGACATCTATGTCTTTTATCCATTTTGAGTTGACTTTTATACATGGTGTGAGGGAGTTGTCTTGGTCCATTTTTTTGCATGTTTTAGTCCAATTTTCCCAGCACCATTTATTGAAGAGGCTATCTTTGTTCCAACGTAAGTTTTTCACTCCTTTGTCAAAGATTAGTTGAATATATATGTGTGGTTTTATTTCAGGGCACTCAATTCTGTTTCATTGGTCTGATTGTCTGTTTTTGTACCAGTACCAAGCTGTTTTAATTATTATGGCTTTGTAGTATAGTTTGAAGTTTGGAATTGTCATACCTCTGTTCTCTTTTTTTCTGGTCAGGAGGCTTTTTGATATTCAAGGTCTTTTGTTATTCCATATGAATTTCATTAATTTTTGTTCTATCTCTTTAAAAAATGTCATTGGGATTTTACTGGGGTTGCATTGAATCTGTAGATTGCCTTTGGTAAGATGGCCATTTTGATGATGTTAATTCTTCCAATTCATGAATAGGGAATGTCTTTCCATTTCCTCATGTCTTCTTCTATCTCTTTTAGCAGCGTTCTAAAATTTTCTTTGCATAGTTCTTTAATGTGTTTTGTTAGGTTTATTCCCAGGTATTTCATTTTTTTTTTTTTTGTTGCGATGGTAAATGGAATGGTTTTTCTGATTTCTTCTTCTATTTGACTTTACGTATAGGAAATCTACCGACTTCTGTGTGTTTATTTTGTATCCAGCTACCTTATGAACTGGTTTATTATTTCAAGCAATTTTTCTGTGAATTTTTTTGAGTTATCTATATAGAGAATCATTTCATCAGCATATAATGATATCTTCAGTTCCTAAGAGGACTTTTAATGACTTTATTATAACATCTAGATTTGAGGGTAATAATTATTTGATAGAGATAATTTGGTTCATGGAAATGGCAGTGAGATTTAGGGTTTCTCAGAATCAATATGGCTGGGTCATTAATTGGTTGTGAGGATGGTGGATAGCAAGGAGTTTAGGATTATACCCAGTCTCTGGCTTGTCATTATTCATTGGAGTAAGGAACTTAGCTGAAAATTTTTTAAAAAGCTTGAGGGAAAACAGGAATATTGATAGTGAGGAATGTGTGAAAATAACTGATGAAGGCATTTCGTGTTTAGTTATGAATAATATCTTTGAGTGTCAGGAGGGAGACCTGGTCTTGAAATGGTCTTTTGACAGCCTTTAATGTATACTTGGTTTCTGAAGCCATAGGAAGGAATGAGAACATCCAGTGTGGAGTATGCCCGGAAGGATAGGGAGGACTAGTATAGAACTTAGACAAGCACGAGTATTTGAGGGATGGAGAGAGAGAGATGGCCACAGAAGAGACAGAGGAGTAGAAGTGGAAAACCAGAAAGATGAGGCGAGGCTACAGAGAAGGAAGAAAACATTTCATGAAATGGCAGTTGTGTTCAGATGCTCCTGGGAGGTTCACAAGACTGGGACTACTGAGAACTATCCATTAGATTTGGCATCGAAGACATTGAATAAAACGTTAGCAAGAGTGGTTTAAATAGGAATGTATTGAAGGTCTATGAGAGTTAAGACAGTGGAGAAGGTCGGTGGATTAAAAAAAAAATCTGCCTATGTAAGGAGAAAAAGAATCTTTTTATTATTATTTCAAGGAATTCATTTCTTCTTTATTATTTATTATTTCAAGGAATTCATTTCTTCTTTAATAGGAGGATTGATAAAAATTATTTTTTTTGTACTTTTGTGACCCTTTTATGGTGTGATTATCTAAGGGGAAAAAAACACTTGAGCCGTTGGAATTCTGGCTGCCTTTGTGTTTCAAAGTCAAAAATAACAAGTGTACTTTTATCAGAACTATCTGACTCATTGCCTTAAGGAAATGATATCTATAGTTTAGCTTTCCCTGCTGGACTAAGCTGTAATGACAATGTTTATGTTTTCTAGGGACTGAGTGGAATTATTTAGAGTATCTTTGCTTATTGAGACTGAATTTTGACTGAAAGGGAGTCCTTCATTTGGTCAGTCTTCTGGTTAGTTGTGAACATGTAAATGGCCGAACAAGAGGAATCAAAGAACTTTAGAGATGGACTAGTTCAAATACTCTTTTTATCGGCCTATCAGTCAGTGCCTTGATAGGTGACAAATATATGTAGGGTTTAGCTGGAGAGTGTTTAAGAAAGAGACTATTGATGGAAGTGTGAGCAGGTCAAGGGAACCAACTAAAGGGCTCCATTGTGAAGTGAGAAGCCGTAACATTCCAGGGGCTATGACTGTAATCTCACCAGAAGTGCAGTGAGATAGGGAAAGAGTGAGGCAGGTGATGATGGCAGTGAGGGTGAGCGAGGGAGATTGTCCAAAAAGTTCTGTCTCTTGGAGTACAGAAATGACAATGGAAGGGTATAAACACAAACTGAATAATTAGTTTGTCTGATAAGGAAACTAAGTTCCACAAGAGATTTGTAACTTATACTCTCCCAAGGATGAATAATCGCTTTACAGTTATGTGTATATTCAACTATACCCCACTTGTTGGCAGACAACAATTGCTGCAAATAGGTTACAAAAAGCAGATATGCAACCATTTAATTTGCTAATAAACTAAATGTGTGCCTGAACCCAGCAAAACAAGATGACTAGTCACTCAGAAAGTTTGGAAACCAAAAATTATGAATCAGAGTGGAACTGCCAGTGGAGAATATGATGTGATAAAAGTCCTGTGAAATAAGAAAGACCAAACTTTTCTGGCTTCAAGATGACAGCATAAAGATACATCTACTTTTTTTTTTTTCTTTGTCATTCACTCATCTGCTTATCTCAAAAACCATCACCAAACAACAGGGTAAACAAGAAATGTAGGCATAAGTTTATCTTGGTAAATTAGGGAGACATAAATAACCCTAAACCGCAAGATACAAAGCTTGGATGTAGGTGGAAAAATGGCCCATGACTGAGCAGAGTGGAGAAAGGTCAGAGCCAAGGGCCTAAAAAGGGGGCAGCAATTGACTCACAGATTCTGGAAAATGCAGGAATCAGAGACACCTGGCATTGTGGAAAGGCTGGATGGCAGGAGTGGATTTATTTGAAAGTATTTATGAGGAGCATGTAGACCCTCAAGAACTCACTCTGACTTAGTTAAGGAATGAGACCACTTCTCCTGCCTTTGTAGAAGTCTCTGGAGAAACAGAGATCATCTGACATTGGGGTACTGAACCCTGGGAATAGCAGTATGAGAATAGAATCAGAATTTGAAAACCAGGAGATCAAAGCAATTTCTGTACCTGAACAGTGGGCCTCTGGTCATCTCCAGCACACTGGCAGCCTTGTCACTCTATACTCTACCTGGAATGTTGGGAGATGCTGGATTCTTCCAACATTCCAGGTGGATTTGTCTTAGTGGAAAAGAATTCGCTGAGAAGTCCTCTGAGATTCTTCTCAGAGGAAACTAAACCACCCTAGACAAAAGGTCATGACATTTGGTGACCCTTCCCACAAAAATTCTCTGGTTACCCTAAAATCTAGTCCACTTATAAAAGTTTGGTCAGCTTTTGTGACTCTTTCTTAAAAGAATGACTGTTAAGTATGATGGGGAATCCAAGAAATCTCATGTTGGGAAAAAACCTCCAATATGATGTAAACAAAGAAAAATGTAACTCAGAAAACAGAGACATGCTGAGCGAGAACAACACTAAGAAACCATGACATACTTAGAGCTAAAAGAAAATTTTGAAAAAATAGAGTATTATTCTTTTAAACAGGAACAAATAAGAACTTTGGATATTCAAATTATAATAACTTACATGCTGCTGCTGGTAGTGGGAATTAATGAACAACTCATTGAATATATATTACCAGCTAAAGCTACAAAGACAAAAATAAGCTGTGGCAGGGAAAACTGTTATTTTTAGAAAGAAGTAGTGAGGAGTTGTCCTCTCAAAGGAGAAGATATTTGAGACCTGTGGCTGGGGAGATGAGGAGATGGCAGGGTGGTGGCAGGTGAGCCGAGAGCCTGGTCAGAGGCCGAGCTGTGTGGAGTCTTATTTGAATTTCATTCTACATGTAATAGAAATCCTTTGGAGGATGGTGAGCCGAAGATGGCATGATGTGACTTACCCAGATTTGACTTCTCTCAGAATTTAGAATAGAATGGAAGCACCATTCTGTAAGCCATACTTACAAGGGAGGGAAGAATTAAGGGAAAAGCAGAGAAAAGGAATGATTACTGTCCTTACGTAACTTAAATACACGCAGTGGAATACTGACAGAACACCTGTTGAGTATCTTATATAAGGTTTGATTAATGGGGACTAAGACTAAAGAATGCTCCTTGATGAAATCAGACAGGGAAGATTTCAAGTAAGTGATGACTTTTAAAATGAATTTAAAGGCAGGGAAGGCTATGTCTTGACACAAAGTACTGGGAGGGGCCCAAGGGCATTTCAGGCAGAGTGAATCCCTAAGTATATTATAATGGTTCCCTGAGCCAGACTTATAAATATGTGTCAGCTGAGGCCTAGCAATTCTTATGCAGGCTCATGAAATTCCTCATAAAAAATTATTTGACTACAGGGAAGTGTTCAAGTTGCTTAAATCCCTGAACAGATTTAGTTAACTTAATTTCAGGAGCAAATTCGTTGTATAGACAGGGGTTGATACTCTTTTCAGAGGAGTGGTTTTGAAGTTTGAAATCCACACTGTGCGATAGACCTTCAAGGTTCAGAAGCAGAGTCAGTGGAATGTTCAAAGTTCTGTGCCAGATATGTCCAAGATTTCACTTTCCTGCGTTTATAAGGGCTGTTCCCTTGAGAAAGTTTAAGGCTACATTTTTCTTTACATGTAGCCACATTAAAGTTAAATATTTCTAGACCTTCAGAATGAGACTTTGTACTTAAAAAGTAAAGACATGGTTCACATTATACATTGTAAATCATCTCCCAATTATACAGAGTTTTAAGCTATGATTAGAATGCTTTAATAGCCATTTACTATATGGCAGAAGAAAAATCAGAAAACAATTTGCACTGTCACTAATTGTTATGTTTTGAAATCCATAGGACATTGTTTCAGTATGCTTAAAATAACAAAAACCTCATCTATGTAATAGTTAAAGAAAATAGTAGTTTAAAACATTCTAGCCAGATGTTGACTGTTAATGAACTGCAGCAGCATAACCTCTAAGAAGATGGTAAATTCAGAATACAATCTCTGAAAAGAATCTCTTAAGTAAGTGTTGAACATGGACTGAAGCCATGTGTTCACTGGTAAAAAACCAGAGAGCTTAGTGTTAGCCCTGGGTGGCCTGCATTGAAAAATATTTGAAATTTTAAGTTAATACTGTTAATATTTAAATATAAAAGCATTCACATACTTTCATCAATCAAAGAGAACCAAATTTCCTTCAATTATGTGATTGTGCGTGTATCTCTGATTACTGTAGATTCTTTTTTAGAAGTAGGATTGGATATGGAATCATTTATTTAATGATTTTGAGTAATTTGGAATCCCTTGGATAACGTGACTAAACCGTTTGATTGCAGATTAAAAGCTTTGCTTTACAGAGGTTGTTTAGGTACCCATGTTTCCCTCCTCCCCATTTCTTTTCTAGACTAAATACATGTTTACCTTTAGCATAAACTAAGGCAAACAACACTAATTAGGGAGTAGCATTAGAAGAAATGGGTCACTTTTTCCTAGTGGTTTCAAGTGAAACCACTCTTGCTGCAAATTCATATGCATGCCTGGTTGTGTTTTTAATCTAGACTGTATCTTTAGATCCTTACCATTATTAGATCACTGTGTTTTCAGGCCTCCAGACTTTGTATTGCAACCAATAATAAGTTAAATATTACCCAGTATTTAAAGAATTGGGAAAATGCAGACGATAGGAAGGGTAGCACATACCTGCATAGTCATAACCCACTACATTTATTGTGTCCCATGAAAAATAATTCCCCTACCAAATTCAGAGGTGTTTGTCATCTATTTCCTTAGGTATTATGGAGGTAATGGTTGCTTTCTTGATCAAGAGTTAGCCTGCGCAGATCCTCAGACCAATATTTGGTAGAGAAAGCTGTACAATGTAAGGCTCTTCAGAACTTACACCCTATGTGACTAATTTGCTCTCTAATTGTAAGTCTCCCTTTGTCTCAATTTCTATTCTTAAGTGAGTGTAAGAATAGCTGTTTCTTTAAAGAAAAAGACAAATTAGTTAAATTGGTTAAGAATCTCCAGTTTTCTGATTTTCCTGGTAGAAGATTTTAGAAAAGTTTAAGGGGACAAAGAAAATAGGTAAGAAAAGTAAAGAAAATAGGTAAGGCAGGAAAATAATTTAGTAGTCAGGGGAGTTTTTGTAACTGTATGAATTTTATAAATGTATTGGTGGTCATGGGAACAGCAAGGAGACAAATACTATAGAAAAGAAGAGGATTCAAAGGGAAAAGGTTAACCAGTGAAAACTAAATATTTTAAGTCACCCATTGTAGTTCTGGAGACACAAGATTGGAAGTTACTAGTGAAAAATACAGTCTTAAAATCATATTAAACTTTATGTGAGAGTAAAAATGCCTTCATTATTATTTGCATGTAAAATCAACTTTACTATTTCAGTTGTGCAAAGGAACACACTGAGATTCAGAGAATTTATGCTATGTGACCGAAGACAAATTACCTGTCCTAATTTTATTCAAAAATAGATTTTCCCCCCATTCAGTCATGCGGCTATCTTTTGAAAGGAACTCTATTATCAAATAGAGAAACACACAAAAGAAATGAAAATAGGTACAACCACAAACCTAAAGGCAAAATGGCAGCTCAGACTGTCATACACCAGTAATTACTCCAAATGTTAATGACTGATCTCACCAATTAAAAGATAGAATATTTGGGTGGATAAATAGTTGCCCCATTTGTTGAGAAGATGATCTTTACTCCACTGTGTTGCCTTAAAGTAATTTTTGAAACTGAGTAGTGTCACTCCTCTGACATTATTGTATTGTTGTATGTTTCAGTTCTATGATCAGCAAAACAGGCAGAGGGTGGATGAGATGGATAAGAGACTGTGTTGACAATTCATAGGTGATACGGTGGCAGGAGAACTACAGGGACTACAATGATGTAAGAAAAACATTAATTAATAAAAAAATACCTTTTATTAGCCGGGCATGGTGGCGCATATAAGCTTCAGCCTATGAAGTGGCTGGGGCTGGGGCTGGCAGTTCGAGTACCGCTCAGGGCAACATAGCAAGACCTAGTCCCCAAAAAATAGCTGGACATGGTGGCGCATGCCTGTGGTCCCAACTACCTGGGAATCTGAGACTGGGAAGTGCTTGAGTCTGTGGTACCCCGGGCAACGTGAGCCTGTGGTTCCATGGACAAAAATAGCGAGACCTAGTCTCAAAAAAAAAAAAAAAAAACAAACAAAAAACCTTTTATTAATTCTTTTTTCCCCATTGTTTATAACACTGTCAATCTTTTTAAAACTTTTCCAGGTAGATTCCACTACAAACATATATTTTATTGTTAGAGATCTTAAACATCTTTCCGATGTCTTTTCATAGACACTTGTTATTTTTGACTTTGTGGAACATCTACTCAGCTTATTAGACCCTGAAGTAGTCATTCCTCTCCTTATGAACAAAGGAACTCTGTATATTAGGCATTAATCTATTATATGCTTAAAATACCCACCCCTTTTATAACCAATATTTTGTTTGACTTCTTACAAACTAATAATTTAGAGGCCAAAGTCTCCATAGTTCCATTTAAGTAAAAACATAGGTTAGGCTCATTTAGTGCATATTCAGTTTTATCTTCCTTGAGTTGAAAATACCTGCCCCTTTTTACTTCTTTGTGTTATAACAACTTACTGAAAGTGAAACATTTTAGGGCTTTAGTAAGCCCTAAAGGAACAATGTTAAGTCCCACTCCCTGAATATTAGGGGGAAATGTTTTTCCTGTTCTATACTGTAGATGTGTCATCCTCCGCCCCCTAAACCTCCGCGCCCTAACCTCCTAAGCCCTCATCCTACATGCCTATTCTTTGAACCTTCTTTAACAATTTTTAGGCAAACTCATTTGAGGAGAGAAGAGGGTGGATTATAAGGGCATGAATGGAAATAATTATTATAAAAGGGAGCTGTTATATGAATATGAATTAAAGGGAATGCTTCAGTAGGAACTTAAAACTTCTATGGGTCATAGAAGAGATTAGAAAATCATTATTAGGCTATAATTTGTATAATTTCTTCCAAAGATTCTGCATGGGGTAGGTCTGCCCATTTTATTTACATTGTATTTACTTAGATATATTCCTACCATCTAGTACAGCTTTTAGCACATAGTAGTTTCCTGATACATTTTTTGGATGACGAAAGAATGTGTGAATAGATGGATAGGGATAAGGAGATGGGTAGAATGGAGAAAGTTCTTGCCTCAAAAGAGAACTTACCTTTCCATTGTACGACTCTCTTTAACTTATTCTACTTTCAAAGTCATTTATAATTACAAATGGTTGGATTTATCTATTCCCTCATTTTTTCTATACCAACACAAGGATGTGATATAGCTTTCTGAAAGCACAGGCCTTGAAGGGAGTTTCACCAAAGGTGAGAATCAATTTAACTGTTTACCTTATCATGCTTCTCCCTAACTAAGCCTCTAGAAACTGGTCCAGGATAAAAGTCAGTCAACCTTCAGGGCAAGCAACCTTCAGGGAACCCATGAGGGAGTTTTATTAGAGAAACTCACAGGAAGCTAATTCCAGAAGTATCTGAATCTATATTGGGGATTCCATGAAGATTACAAGCATAGAATTAAAATTAAAATTTTGTTACCTTTCTCAGGGCTCAAAGGAAATCACCCTGTGTAACACTCTGGGTTCTTCTGGGCTGGCAAATAATCAAACATCAGACAGATTGATGAGAAAAAGCAAAAAATATATAAATAATAACATGTACTCCCCCTGTATACATGCAGAGTCCCATCATGACTTAGAAACTTCTCATTTTGAGAAGTTTGTACTCATTTTGATTACTTAGACTCAAAACAGCCTGACAGACTAATAATTTTATTTAGAATCTCTCAAGAATAAGGCATTAAATATATCCAAAATCTCAGGATTTTGAGTTTTGAGTTTATATCTTTAAATTTATATCTTTAGAATTTCATTCAGAGGAGCTAGAATTGTGACTGATTTGTAGTATAAACAGGAATATTTTCCCAACAGCATTTGTTCAGTAAGATATATACTTCTCAGTCATGACTAATACAACATAGCAACTGTGTAGCACTTGGAGAATTTCCAGAACTTTTAAGATGCATATGCTGAACCGCTTAGCTCTGTAAAGTGAGGTCCAGCCCGCAAGCCTTTTATACTGGAGTCTTGCCACTCAAAGACTTCTTGGAGACTAGCTACAGTCTTATTTACTTGACATTCTATGTTAGATGAAAGGGATATGGCATATTTTGCCTTTATAACATGTTAATATTGCCTTCCCATTAAGGTCTAAAAGCACCAAACAATACAGCAATTACAAAACAGCAACAACACAACAAACTGTTTGACTGGTACAGACTTTGGGTAGTGGGCCTAAGTTCATTTCTCCCTGCTAGGGTGGTGATGAGACACTGGTCACTGATGGTGGGAATGCTGTTTAATCTTGAAGGACATAAAAATCCATAAGAAATAAAGAAGTACTGTCATTTTGGCACGTAGCAAAAAAAAACCCTTCAAGTCTTTTCTCCCTGAAGAAAGATGCATATATCACTATCTTATGAATATCTGCACATGCCTGGCATAAAGAAGGCAATTCATTGGATTGAATTAAAGAATTATCATCACCACCATCATTTGCAAGGCAGCCATTTCTCCTGATTATTAGTATGCTATTTGAATGAGTCAAAGAAAAACATAAATGAAGACTTTGCATCAAAGAATATGGTATCTTCTTCTAAGATAACACATTTATTTTCACTGTGAGAATATAGAAATGGAAAATAGACTTGGGCCTGAATTCTAACTTTGCTGCTTTCCAGTTTTATAATTGAGAAGTCTCAGTCTCTGGGCCTAAGTTTCCTTACTAGTAAAGTGAGTTTAGACTATCATGTCTTTGGGCTGCTTATCTAAGATTCTGTAATCTAAGATGTAATATAATTCTTACCTTGATTGTTTGAAGAGTTGCCTAATATTAACTAAACATAGGATTATGTGATATCTATATCTCTGAATAGCTTTTTCAAGATTCTACATCTCAATAACAAGAAAATCATTACTGAAGAAAAAAGGGCCCACTGAAAAATAAATCCATGTTAAGAATATTGAACACTCTGGATTTAGGAACTTAACTGTATTATAAGTAGGTGACATGACTCTCCTGGTAAGAGGATTGACACTTCTATCTCTGGTAAAATAACCTGCTAGGTTTTATTTTTATTTGGATTTTTGGTTTATCTTTCTCACAATTACTTATTAGACTTGTCTATAAGAAAGGTATTGGGTAAAATAAACTTTGTAATCGTGATGACCACTAGAGGGAGATACTGAGGTAACCAAGTTAGCTCTTGAATTGTTTGTACCTATTTTTACTTCTAGATAGTGTACACTTAATTTTAATTAAAATAAAAGAATATAGAAAAGAAAAAAAATGCCAGGAGATAGAAAATCCAACTTCCCATGGCTCCAAGGAAAGATTTAGATACTACGTAAATCACTGTGAAGAATTTCAAAACCCCAGAACTTGTTTTCTGCCATTAAAAATTAGTGTATTGACCTACTTTGCAAATACCCACACCCCTTGAAGTCATTATGCTTAATATACTACCTTTGAAAAATCCAATAAAAATTCATAAGAAAGCCTCATATATTAAGTTTTCCAGTTTCTTAAGTTTAATTTTTAGAGTTAGTTTTTATAGACAAAATTTTAATTTTTTCTTTTAAGTATTTTTTCTATTAAATTTTTAATAGCTCACTTTCTGAAAGGCTCGTTGATCAGTTTATACTTTTCCCAAGTTGGGAAGCATTTTAGCAAATATATTGTGATCATTTCCCAATTCAAGCATACCTACTTCTTTCATGATTATAAAATTAAGAGACTGAGCTCAAGTCCTAGGTGAAAGAGCTAAGAGTGAGGCTAGAAAAATAATATATCTGTTGAGAATTTTAGTGAATCCAGTAGCCATGGAACACTCTAATCACATAAAAATAGTTTTGTAATATATTATCCAGGTATCTCTCAAATGTATGTCCAAGAAAGAGTATTTTACAAATTAAATTTTCCTTTGTTACTAACTATACAAGATATCTTAGAGTACTATTGGCAATTTTAAATTGGATGAATTGATGTAATTCCTTAATTTTAATAATAGCAGAATTGGGAAGGGATCACAAGACAGTAAATTGTTCTGATCATAAAGACTGAAATAAAAGATGATGATTACAATTTAGCATCCCATAGCATATTATGGTGAGAAGAGATGATTTCTGGTTCAGTCAGACCTTGGGCTCTTAGCTCATTCCCTTAAGAGCTGTGTAACCTGGATATATCATTTCATCTCTGAACCTGTTTTTTTTTTTTCTTATAACAAATAGGATAATACCCACTAAAATTGTTGCAATGATTAGAGCAATATATATATATACATAGATATAGATATATATAGAGAGAGATCTTAGATATCTAAGATAGATATCTATCTAGATCTCATACATCTCTCTCTCTCTATATATATACATATATATATCTGTATATAAAGTACAAAGCCTTACTAGTCCTAAGTGGTAATGATCATCATTGTTATAATCCACACTATAAGACTGATAATGCAAATAGTAGCGGTAACCTGTAATTCTCATTCTAATTATCAAAAGGTAGATTTTCTTCAGGTGAGGCATTCTGGGTCACTGGAAAATTGTTACTAGTTTCAGGTGAAGTCTTTTCATTTCCTTCTAACTCTAAGATCCAAAGGCAATATGAGCCCCAACTGGATTGATATAGTAAAAAGAATCTCACCATTCTTTTATGCACCAATATTTATTGAAGCAGGTATTATTCTAGAATTGAGACAGAGTAATAAGATAAACAAGGGACTTATATTCTAGGTGGAAGAGATAAATACAAACAACAAATAAATGGGCAAGATATTTTCACATAGGAGTAATTTTTATAGGGAGAATGAAGCCTAGCAGTGAAAGAAGATGAATAGGAGGAAGGCCACTTTAGGTTATATGACTATTAAAATAATTGAATCAAAAGAAATAAAGAAGAGAAGAAATTACCAGTCAAAACAATGATCAATTTTTGGTAGAAGTATTATTGAGGGAAGCAATAACATTAGAATGCCCCTCATCCAAAAAACAGGCAACAACAAGTGATGGTGAGGATGTGGAGAGAAGGGAACACTCTTACACTGCTGGTAGGAATGTAAACTGGTGCAGCCTCTATGGAAAGCTGTGTGGAGGGCCCTCAAGTTAATGAAAGTGGAACTACCATGTGACCTAGCAAATGCTATCTTGGAAATCAACCCAAAGGAGACCTCAATTCTTGTACAAAGGGACACCTGTGCTCGGATGTTTATTGCAGCACTATTTATAATTGCAAGGACATGGAAGCAACCTAAATGCCCCAAAACAGATGACTGGATGAAAAAATGTGGTATATATACACAATGGAATATTACTCATCAATTAAAAATGACAAATTGGCTGATTTTATGATAACATGGCTGGACTTAGAAGAAATCATATTAGCAGAAACAAGTCAAAAAGAAAAAGACAGAAATCAAATGGTTTCACTATTATATGGGACATGGAAAGATAAACAAAAAGCCATGAAGAAAAGTTAAAACAAGCTAACAACCAAATTAAAGTACACAACTCAGGGGTCGGGGGCTGGGACAGGATGGGAATGGTCAGGAAGGTTGGGGGGGTGAACCCTGGAGATAACAAAGATGTGAAATTTATATATAAATTATTTAATTAAAAAAACATTAGAATGTAGGGAGTGACACTAAAATGCAGGTATATTTTAAACATTTGACTATTTTGAACATTTCTTTCCTGGATGAAGTTCACCTTGTTTGTTTGTTTGTGAAATTTTTCTCTTGAGTGAATTGGTAATACTGTTTGCATATAGTCTTTTTAATTCTGCTGGCAGGGTACTACTTTGGAGGGCCAGAGAGCAGTGGTGGAGCGGGCTACTCTAGAACCCTGAGATGTGGGTGTCTTTTCTCTGCCTTATGTCTAAAATCAGGTGAAAGTAGAATCATGAAAATGTATAGGGACAACAAGCAAACAAACAGACAAGAAAAATTAAAAACTGCCAACAGAACTGAAACATAGAGCAAGAGAGGGGGAAGAGGGTAAAATTGGGGGAGGAATGGGCACAAGAGATTAAGATGGTTCACGGGTGATAAGCTGATGGGAGAATCTCAGGGTAGACAATGATATAGATGTGTGTGTGTTTATATATATATAAATATATATATGTGCAATCAATTAGAAATTTAATTAAAAAAAAAAAAAAGTAGAATCATGAAAATAAAAGGGTGCCCCTCAAGGGTAGACTTCTGTGTTTAGGTTGGGATCTTGTAGTGGATTTCCAAACGTTTCTTTGTCATCTCTCTTCCTGTTTTCCATGAGAGCTCCAGTTGGAGTGAGCAAGGGAGACATGAGTACCATTTTTCACTCTCCCTAAAGAACCATAGATGTTGTTGATTGGATTATAGTTTTAACATTCAGGGGAAAAAATAAAATTAAATAGGAAAAACTGTCTTTTGAGCTTTCCAGTCCGGTAATTGCTTACTGTAGAAAACACTGACTTGTGAGTCTGTTTTAGAGCTGACTTAAAAAATGTCCCAAACCTCTGTCAGTGGTTAGAGATAGGTGTTGCAAACACTGCCAGTCACTTCAAGTTACTGAATTTTATCATCAAATCCTATTTATTTGTCCAGTGTGGTATAATTTGTGCTTTTTTACCCTTTTCCCCACAATTTCATTGTATTTTCTTCTAGTTATCATTTTACTGTTATATAAGAGATCCCACAATAAATGACTAAAATGAGTAATGGAAAAGCCAGAGTTTCTTTTGTTTTCTTTCAAATTTCTTCAAAAATAAATCTTTTAAAGAATAAAACTTTTCAGAGAAGGAAGGATTTGTTTTCTGGGTGTCTGAATAGCAAAGTTAACATTTGCTAAAGTTTCATTTCACATATGTAGACTATTCAGCTGTCAGTTTGGCAATTCAACATGTTAAAGTAATTTGCCCTGCAATTAAATTATTTCCAATGAAATATCATAACTTCTTTGGTGCAGTGCAATACTGGGAACAGGAATGGGGAATCCCACTTCACTTAGTTCCTTAAAATGAACAGAATAAGTTCTTAAAATTTATCCACAGAAACTCAGGTTGTGTTCTTCATTCTTGGGTGACCTGCTTTATATCAGCACTAATCTGGTCTTACTAAGGGCTGCATAGAAGAGGTTGACTTTTTTGGGTATCACTTTCAAATGATAGATTTTAATGAGTGCCACCCAGGTTACTCTTTGACCAATATGTTGATTTAATTATTTTAAGCTTGTAAATAAAATATAATTGTTGCAAAGATCTTGGGTAACATCCCACATAAGAAGGCATTCTGGGCCATTAACCAGTTGTTAATTTTGACTGTGTTTATTTAAATCAAGTAGAAGCAGGGTCTGTGGATCTTTATGTGTGGTCATCAAAGCCCGTGATCGCCTATAATTTAAGCAAGTTACAGGGAAGATAAAATTGGTCGTGACTCTGATAGTTACAAGGGCATCTTATTAATGTTTTTCCTACTGATAAAATTTTGTTATTGCTTTGTAAAATATATGGAAAATTTCAAGCAATGAATGCAATTTAAAATAATTGTAAATTTATTCTACATCCTCTAAAGAAATTTATACTATAAAAAGATGAAAGTGCCTCCAAAATAATTTTATACACTTCAGTATTTTTACAATTCAGTTATTTTTATATTTATTTTCTTGACATGATTTTGTCAGATATTATAAATATTATATTTTCTCAAGTAAGTTTGCTAGGTTAGGAAAAGAAAATTTTGTGATAAAGCAAAACTAATTAAAAGAAAAAAGTTAATGTGTTTTCTTTAGGAATAATTCTCAGGAACTTGTGTTTTAATGCAGGATATTTTTACATTGAGACATTTTCATTGATTTGCTTTAATTTTTTCTGGATAATTTAACATTATACATTGTTATAATTGACAAGAATGTTACATATTACACATGCAATGGGATGAATTGTTAAAATAACACTAAAGTTTCTCTCCACTTTTTATTATGAGAAAATGTCTAATATTCTCAAATTTGCAAGAAGAGACAATAAACACGTTTATGTGTTTCACCTGGATCCATGTAAACATTTTGCCAGTTCTGATTTATCTTTTTCTCTACTGCTTTTTTCTAAGCCATTTGAAAGTTAACTGTATACATTGCCACTAAATATTTCACCATGCATCTCCTAAGGACAAGGTGTTATTTAATATAACCACAATTTAATGATCACATAGATATAATAGTTTTATAAAACATGTGATTCCAGTTTTCCTGTTGTGCCATCATATTGCCCTTTTAAACTCTTCTGTTTTTATGTTTTTCTTTCCTTTTTACTTTTCAGATCCAATTTTTGTATTTGTTATCTTTCTTAACTTTATTCTAGAATAATTCCTCACCTTTGCCTTTCATAGCATTAACAAGTTTGTATAATTCAGACACTTTTTTATCTCAATTTGGATTTGACAGATGGCTGTCCACTGTTAAGTAGAGATGAACTCCCCAAACCCCAACAGTACTACATGAATGATGTCCTTATCAGTTAGTTGCCTCCCATGCTTTTGATTTATCCCATTATACTTAAAAATGTTTTAATACGTAGGGATAAGTAGAGGTCTGCCTATCCAAAAGATTGCCTTAGATTAGTTAATATAATACCCTTCTTATAAAGGTAGAATTTTGTTAATCATTTAAACAGCTTAGAAAGTCCATTGAAAGCAGAAATAAACACTGTAACATAGTCTTGTATTGTGTTTTAAATAGTACAAACACTCAATGCATATTTATTGAGTGAATGAAAATATAGATGAATTAAAAATCACAAATTCTCAGTGTTTTCAAGGAATTAAAATCCTTCATTGTTGCAGAGTTATTTAAGTATTTTTATGTTCTCCTTCATTGTTTTGTTTAGGAAACAAGATGTACTAAGCTTAGAATAAACTGAGATGTCTAACATAAAAATAACCAAAGCAAATGTAATTTTAAACTGTCACTGTGTATATAGGGTCACATTATTTCACTTGCAGTCACTAGGGTTTGTATATATCACATTTCAGTGTAATGACATGGGCAGGCTCCAAAGAAAATACCAGGCAACACAAATTTGGTTTGACTAACAAATATTTACATGTCTCTCTAATTATTGTAATCTTCTAAGGGGGCTTATGCTACATAGGCTTAATTCTTTAAAGCTTTGTGTTAGATTAAAAGAGGTTGATTAGTAGTATATCCAAGTGTAAAAATGATACTGCAGCCTATCTAGATAAATGCTGGATTTAAACCAGAGCTTCTGCAGCGAACAGGTGGGCTTAAGAGTGGCTTGACATGGGCTGACGGCTGCCATCATGTGCTTGCTTTCTTAGGTACATTAACTTTTTTTCCTTTCCAGGTGGGTGGTGTTGATAGAAGTCTGGGTGGACATTTGATCTTTCAGGTTTCTCTAGTCATCTAGTTGATACATTAGAGGAAAGAAAAGATAAACAGCCCTGTCCTTTGCTTTTGAGGTTGATTACTCATCTACAGGAAACAGATGGGTGTTTGAGTGGATAGGTACTAAGCATTCTCTGTGTTTGCTAGCTCAGTACCATTCATGTTAATTGGCACGGCCAATTGGAACTGTGTGTTAAGTCTGCAGGGGACTTGTCGACTGGGTTCCCTCCCAGGCCCCTCTTTTTGGTTAAAGCTCCCTGGTCTATGGAATCGGACGGAGTATAACCTCTAACTTCACTATAGGACTTTTCACTTTGTATTGCAAAGATGTTTTCCTCTTACTATGGGAAAATCTCCAAGTACAGAGAATACCCTCTTAAAATTTTTGTATCTCCAGTGTACAGTCTGGTCCAACTGAATAAGAAAAATAATGCAATCTCACTTGCAACCTAATTTACTATGATAATGTAAATAATTATTTAGGCCTGTATTTAGGATAGCCACTTTGGAATCTGTCAGTTTGAAAGCTAGTCCATACTATGTATTTATGTATCCATATTTATTGAACAGCTACTATGTTCTAGGTAATGGTGATCCACCAATCTTTTTTCTTTGTCTGTGATTGATATCGATTCTGATTAGTTGGGGTCTGTGCCATACTGGTTGTGAAAATGTGACTATAAGCCCTAGTTCTAGGAATTTTGTGTCAGGTGTTCCTCCTTGTTTTTAATAGGCATTGTCATATACATATATGAAAGGACATCCTATAAATTCAAGCATGTGAATTAGAAGGGTTGTCATAGTAATGATCTATGAAGTGTGTTCCTCTGGTACCTATCCTGAAATTTCTGAATTTTATTCTGTGCAGTATTCTCAGATGAAAGAGTTAGTTACACAGGGAGTGGTTCAAGAATCAAAAGAGGCAATAAAACTGAATGTACTTCTACAATACATATTTGTCTTCTAAAAATAGAGCTGATTCTAGAAGTGTAGAATCCTTACTTGAAGGATATGGCAAGGCATCTCCCTTATTCCTAGTTGTATTATTCATATTTGTAAAACCTCATGCTCTCTTGGCTTTATTTTCTTCTTCCTAATTTTCTTTCCTAATTTTCTTTATAGTGGAGAAAGGGAATTGGCTTTTTATTGTTTTTATCAATTAGTAAAGTTTTCTTGTTGACCAGAGAGTGAAGATCAATGAAATATTTTGTAACTGGAGTAGTATAGTAAGTATAGTAAAACATTATGAATATTGGCTGAAAGTATGGCAGCTAAGCATACCAACAGCTTTGAGATGCAGGATTAAGTCTTGCAGACTATTTTGTGAGCTGGGAGTTTATAGATTCATGAAAAGAAATGAGAAATACAGAATTAATTTTTTTCTACTATTTTCCCTTTTATTGGGTAGATATGCTTGGGTTTAACTTTAATTTTATTTATTTTTTTTATTGAGGTAACTTTGGTCCACATCACTGTTTCTATTTTGGAAGTATAGGCACCACCATAGTTCACTGAAAAGCACAGGATTCTGTCTTAATTGGGTAAAAATATTTTTCCTCCAGATTATTTCTGATTTCTTCAGATATGATTATAGAATCCTTAAAAAGTTATTTTTCTTATTAGAAAAGCATTGTATTCTCATGGGGAATTTAAAACTATATTAAAAAATAAAATTGAGAGTAATCCATAAAATTAACAACTGAAGTTAGACTCATTGTCACTTTGAATATTGTGGTGAAATGAAATCTTTGTATCTTTTAAAAACGTACCATTAAAAACCTTTATTTAATGCACATGTTGATCCAATCAGCAGATTTTTATAGGAAGTCTACTTTGTGCCAAAGTCAAGGTTCTAGGCACTGTGGATAGGTCATGACTAAAACAAAGTGCCTGTTCTCAGGGAGCTTACATTTGACTGGGGGAGACAGAAAAGAAATGATAACATATACTGGCAGAATCCTTGAAGAAAAACAAAGCATGGGATGAAACTGAGAGTAGCTGGGGTGTTAAAGTGTTTTAGGCAGGTGAGATGAATCAATCTGATGGGTGACATCTGAGCAGAGGTTTCAGAGCAAGGGCATTCCAGATGGAAGGAATATCAAGATCCTGAGGTGATGTGGGGCACTGGTTTTTGGTTGACCAATAATTATAGCCAGCATTTATAGTGCACTAACTAAATGTAGGTGTTTAACATTCTTAAAACAAACCAAATAGAGTGGGTAGTTAGTATACCTCCCATTTTGTAGATGAGGAAATTTACTAGTGTCATGCTAGTAAGATAGAGGAACCTGTCAGAGCAAATAACTGCTCATTCTAGAAGGCCATTAACATTTCCCAGAGAAGTTAGAGCTTGAATTTAGTATTAGTGAAAGTGATTAGGCACTGTTAGGAAGGTGAGAAGATTGTAGAATAATGGTATCTTTTCTCCACCTGCTGTAGTTCCAGAGTGTTACCATTCCGTACTGTAAGCACTCAATAGATGTTTGTTGAATGAATGCAGGTGGAACAGCGCTTGCAAAGACCTGGAAGCAGAGATACATGGCATATTCAGAAAACTGAAATTAGTTCACTTTGACAGGAGCATGGACATAGTGATAAGAGGAGCAGGAATGTATGATGAAGAAATAAGCAGAGGTCAGAGCATAAATTTATTTTTATGAAAAGTCCCTGGGACACTTACTTTGGCAGCACAAATATACAGTAAAAATTGGCAAAGTAGAGGACATGATCTTAGAGTTTGGGGAAGGGTAAAATGCAACTGTATGAAGTTTCATATAGGTTTTTTTTTTAAAACTTAGTAGAATAAAATATTTAAAATTATTTGAATGCTGGCCGGGCACGGTGGCTCATGTCTGCAAGCTTCAGCCTATGAAGCGACTGGGGCTAGGGATCGTGGTTCGAGTCCTGCCGGGGGCCCATAGCGAGACCTAGTTCCAAAAAAAAATAGCTGGGCGGCGTGGTGGCGTGCACCTGTAATCCCAGCTACCTGGGAAGCTGAGGTTGGGGATTGCTTGAGTCCATGGTACCCCGGGCAACGTGAGCCTGCGGATCCGGATCCATGGGCAAAAATAGAGAGACCTAGTCTCAAAAAAAAAAATTGTTTGAATACTTAGCTTTTCCTTGGGCTTCTGTGAAGATAAATATTTTTGAATATACATGTGAATCATTTTTTTGCTTGTAAAGAAAAAAGGTCCACTCATGGGATGTGCCCTGGTATGCAGAGGTGGGTATATCAGTTAGCCTTTGCTGTGTAATAAACCCTCCTTGAATTTGATGGCTTAAAATAACAACCATTTGGACTGGATTCAGCTTGACCATTCTTCTGTTTGTCTTGGCTGGAATCATTTATACATCTGCTTTTGGCTGCAGGTCATCCGTGGGATGATGGGGGTAACGGGGCCACATCTCTTATTATTCCCCCAGGCTAGCCCAGGTTTGATCAAGTGGAGGTCTTAGGCTTTCAAGAGCAGCTTGAGGGCAACCTGTAATGTACAAGTGCTTTTCAGATCTATGTGGCACATAGTCCACATACCCCATTGGTTAGAGCACGTTACATCCCAGATTCAAGTAAAGTGATCCCACCTTTTCATGGGAGGGAGTGCAAACGCAAACAGGGAGGGGAAGGACTTGTGGGCATTTTGTAGTCTAAGACTGGGTTTCAGAGATGGACAGAAGTCTAATGTTATTAAGACTGCCGCTGTTAATTGCTTAACTCTCCTGTTAGGTGTCTACTTTCTTCTTCTCACCAACTTTAACCAGCTTCGTTTATAACCCTGGTTTACATGGTGGAAAATATGGCTGTTGACAGCTTCTAAGATCCTGTGAAACAGATCTAGATATTCTGAAACTGAGTCTCTTTCCCACTAAGATTCCCGTGGACAGGGGAATGTAAAAGGGAATTGGATTAGTTTGCCTTCAGCAAGGTACCTACCCCTGGATCTGTGAACAGTGACAAGGTGGGTGTTTGGCTGTTTGTACAGATGGGTGGGAGAGGAGGGGTTATAGTGTGAAACTGTCATTCAAGTGCTTTATTGCCTTTATTGTGCTGTGGTGGATGGGAGGAATAAGAGTGAGGGGAAAGGAGATGCTGATCTTAGAAAATAGTAGAGATGGGGAGCTCGGCATGTATCTCAAAGGTATCTGTTACACTGAATTTTATATATAATATAGTAACTGACAGTAGTGACTTTGACCTTGGAGGACGAGGGGTATGAATTATTTTCACTCACAACACTTCTGACACCCAAATGTGTTTTTTCCCTTGACAACAACTAATATTGTAACTCTCTCGACAGTGTCCTACAAATGAACTTAAATTCAGTTGTATCACTACCTGAATGACAGTCAACAGTCCTTTCATTACCATGCAGAGGATACTCAGAACTCCAGAGATGTCAAGTGCTCTCAGAGTTGTATGCCAGGAACTGAGATCAAATTTTAAGATATATGTGAGATACTCTGTCTCATATATATGTGATACATCTATATCGTGTGTATATATATACATATAGATGTGTATATATACATAGTGTTCCTGGAACACAATGCCTAGTGCACTTGATATCCTCTCTCCACCTCCCCTTTGCTTACCCTTTGTGATACATAAGGAGGTGGGGAGAGGAATTTGAGAAGAATTAGGCTAGAAGAGACTGCACAGTGTGACTGCACAGGGAGAAAAAGCAGAGTCAATTACCTTACAGGGACGAATTAAGGAGGGCTTTTTCTGGCAAAGGATAGATAAAAAAGTAGCTGGGCGAATCCATCAGAGACTAGGATCTTTAGATGTTCCTGTCACTGAAAACATGGATGCTTTGGTCTGACTCAGAGGTTAGATTTCAGCCTCATTAAAAAGAACTGGAGAACACCAACATAGATTTAGGTTGAAAGTATTAGGAATGAGATGTTTTTTTAATGCTGGTTATAGCCCATTTGTTAATATTTAATGAAACAAGGAAACAGCATAAATAAATAAATAAATAAATAAATAAATAAATAAATAAATAAATAAGCATTGACCCATTTATCATCTGCTGCTACTGAGAGTCCCCTACTACCAGTTAATTACTCCAAGTCAGTTTCTTAAACTTTAACAATGATCCAAAATGAAAATGTTTTATATTGCAATGTCATATAGAATATACACATACACCCTAACAAACATACTCTAAAAATTTTCACTTAATACCCTTTTCACTTGCAGCACTTTTCATTTTATTACCTTACCATTTTATTACATTCTATTTAAAATCTTATCTTGAGCTACAAAGTTCATTTTATGATCAGTTAATGGTTTGCTACCAATTGAAATGTTGCTTTAAGAAATTTACTAAAGGTAAACTCATGCCATTTGAAGCAACATGGATGGAACTGGAAAGGGTTTTGCTAAGTGAAATGAGAAGGAAAAAGAGAAATATTGGATGGTTTTACTTATAGGTGGGATATAGGGAAACTGAACAGAGGGTCAGGAAATAAGACAAAACTTGCAAGCGGAGTGTTGGATAACCATCCCATCCTTGTTGCTAATTGTAGGGGCAAGCATCAGGCACCAGGTTCAACAATCTGTGTAGGTTCTTTATTGGTTTTAGCAGTTACTCAGACATGTAGGGCAGGGCCAGGGGTGCCAGATGCAGGCGAGCCCCTTTGCCCCCCTGGAATCTTCATGCTCTTTCTCTGGGCTCTCTCTCTCTCTGTTTTCCTATGCCCTCTCCTAGGCCCAGGCTGCATTTACACATGCATACACCCACTGAACCACATAGTCATGGAAAGATACCTCAAGTGCTGGTTCTATGGGCTAATGGAGGAAATTGACTAAACTCACTTACCCTATACTGAGCCAAGGCCTGAGACATACAGCAGGGGAGGCAAAGGATTCAAAACAGGAGGAAAGAGCACAAGGGACAATGGTGATGGGTCACAGGCACCATGTTCTGGAAGAACTCTGGGGATGACACCAGAGGAAAGAAATCAAATACTGTACAAAAATGAACAATGATGTAAGATAGTGAACAAATAAATTTAAAATTAAAATTTTACCACAATTCTAAAATTGTTATGAATTATAAACTAGTTTGAAGAAGAGGTACTGGAATAAATTACATCTGGTAAAGATGTAAATAACGGGTTCAAGATGGTAGAACATCAATTCTTTTAATAATGGCAACAGTAACACACCAAGAAGTCTTCTGTTCTGTTGTATCTTAGTCATTTTGATTATTTGGGTCTTAGGTGTTCAATTATTATCAGCTTCTTTTTCTTCTACACACAATGCCACTTATTTGATAGTTATTTTTATTTGGGAGAATTTCCTGTGTCCTTTATTTCTTCCTTTTTGTGTCATTCACATTGTAGACATTTTGATCAACTTTGGCACATTTTCCATGAAATAATTTTAAAAAATGGAAAAGAAGTGAAATTCATACTGCTTTTATATTTCTATCGAAGCTATAAGTTGGGAACTATTGACTATAAGTTTTTAAATGTATTTTCTGTATCTCAGCAGGAAATGGTGTGAAAACAAATACGAAAAGTGATGTCCATAAGACTATGTCTTGTAATGACCTTTAGTGTATGCTGTTGGTTTAACATTGGAACACATTGAGTAAAGTCAGTTTACTTCATTTGTAATAACTCTCTCAACAGTCTCCACTATTTCCTGATGATAAAGATTCCTCCTACTTCATGTCATAGCTTTGTAAAGTGAGTATTAAGCACACATAACTCTTTGTACCAGACCAACATGTAGAATGAGTTGTGGACATGATTGATTTAGATGATAAGACATGGGAGTTATTTTTTCTCTGATTCGGGTTCATTTCTGTATAATCAGCATTATATTAAGAAAATTAGCAGGTGTTAATTTGAATAATGATGGTCATACTGGACTGGGACAATACCACTTACGAATCACCTTCTGGAGTGTCTGCTTAGTTTACAGTCACGGTGCCTATAGCTGTGACCTCTAGGGTGAAACATACTGTGCTGTTCAAAACTCAGTGTGCAGAACCCATCCCCGGGGGAGTAGGAGTGTCCCTCTGACCATGAGAAGGGACTTATAGTTCCCAGACACACTTGCCAAACCAGAGAGATTGTAGGCCTGGTGCCCATCCATTATCATTGTTATTTAATGCTTTCAAAGGTCAAAGCCAAAATAAATGCTCTGCCAGCCAAGGGAGCCACACCAGCCTTTACCACAGGCATTGTTATTTGGTAGCAGTGACTTGGGTCATATTCTTGTCCAGTTCCATCAATCTACCCAGGCTTCTGCTTCCTGCTGTCTTAACTTTTGGGGGAGAGGATGTGAGGGAAATGCTCTCTCCCTCCCTTTTAATTATAGATACCTTGGTATGTGTTTGGTACCTTTTGTTTCTTTACAGTGTAAACAATGAAAGGCATTTACTTAGTTGTGTTCATGAGAGATAAAAGTATTCAAGGAAGGCTTTTGGGGGCTTCTGATTCTTTTTGAGTTCCTGGTACACCCTTAAATCTGCAGTCCTTTGGGAATAACAGAGTACAGAGTTAAAACTCTGAGTTCAAATGCTGAATGAACTTAGGTGATTTACATAGCCTTTCTTTAATTCAGCTTCTTCATTACAAATTGCATCTAATTATAAAAAATGCCTCTTAGAGATTTGAAATTCATAGTATATGGAAAGTGTTTAAAACAGTGTCTGACTTACTGTGTTAACCTGTTTTCATTAGGTTGCAGAAATTGCACCCCATTGTCAGCTCCCCAGGAATCTTCATGTCTTTCCCTGACCTCTTAACTTCTCTTGTGCTCTAGCTATTGTTCTGTTTTTGCGTGCTCTCTACCTGGGCGCACACTGCCCTTTTATCCTTTCTTCCCAGGCCCAGGTGTGCTCACTCACACATGCGCACACCTTCATGGGGTGGAGATACGGAGAACTGTTTGTCATAACGAAGAAAACAATGGTCCTTATAGACTAACCCAACTAGACCTTAGAGGTGATGAATTTCAGAATGAATAAAATTCCACAAAGAAATGAACCCCCTAGCGGAACACTACATAAGAACAACTCCTGCTCTGGCAAAATGCCGGTCTGGTTCCCAAAACTACCCACCTGTGTCAATGCAGGCATCTCTTTTTCTTTCTCTTTTTCTAGTAAACCTGCCCCCAATGGGGTCTTTGTCTGTGTATGCCTATGCAGAAATCTTTTTCCTTACCAAATGTGCTGTGTGTACAGCTGAGTGGAAACTCTGCTGAAACCTTTCTCAGAGGGAACCAAGACTTGATCAAAATCACACACCCCCTATTCATGGAAGCTTAATGCTCACTTTTTGATTCTTCTAGATATTTCAGACTTACTTTTGAGAACTCAACTCACTGTTGTTTCTTTCTAATTTTTAACCTTTTAAATATTCATATGGCTTTTTTCTTCCTGGAACTTTTTAGCTTGAACCATCAGGGTGAGTTGCATCTGTTGCGTTCATTTTGGAAATTGGCTGTCATTGTCCTCAAACAACTTTTCTCGAAGTAAAAAAAAAAAAAAAAAAAAAGGCCACAGTTAGTAATCTCTTTGAGTTAGAGTTACGAAGAAGAAATAATAGCCTCCTTCTTTTTTAATTAAAGCAAGCTTACTTTTTCCCCTTAGAACACTCCAAAGTGCCTACAAACTAAAGCTTAGTCACCAGCCATGTTTCAAAACAAAGCAAGTCTATCTCAGTCTTTTTTTTTTTTAGAGTTACCTCAATGCTATTTCATGAAGTTTTTCTTAGCTGACTGGGCTCTAGATTTGCGGGTTAGGGGAAGAATTTGAAAATAGCTCCAGATAATAAGCAGACACTTTGAAAGTTAGGGTGTAAATGGATTTCAGGGGTAGCAAGAAAATATTTGGGGTAAAGGAAATCATGTGAATCATTAGCAATTCCACCTTATTTACGGATACCACTCAGGGTCGTAACAGAAATCAGATGGCATCGTCAATAATAAAGGGCACTTTATATAACAGGGACTATTTATAAGGGTGTAGGTGTAGGGGAACCCAGGAAGTGATTCTAATAGGGAGACATGATCTCTTTCTCTCATCCCTAAACCTCCATTTTGCAGGAATCTTTTCTTGGAGATCCCAAGGGGAAGCAGAGTACAGGAGTCTCTTGGTAAAGTATGTGCTGGGCGGTAGATAGATGGCAGGATGGAAAGAAACTGTCAGACATATACATATGACACAGTGGTGAGTGGTGACAGGCTCTCTCCAGGATCTGTTTCCTTTATTTAACCTCCTGGTTTAACAGTCTTGTTTTCTTTCACATTCTGCGGAAAAGAAAATCCTTAGGAAGATAACATTCTGAGTGACTGACCACTGGGAGTGGTGAAAACAAGCTCACCTCAGGGCCAAACACGTTGACCTCTGCCCACTCCTTCTACTTCTACTCCCTGCCAAAGAGCAGGATGGGGGTCTTTCAGACATGATTCTGCTGCCCTCCTCACTTTATTGACAAATCACTTTCCTTCTCCTCAAGCTCTGTTTTCTTTTATTGGCTAAGGGAAATCGAGACTGGCGTTCAGTACACGCATAGTTTTGTTTTATGTTCTTTTGAAAGACTTACACACTTGAAGACAATAAAATACTGTGAGCTCTTTGAGGGGAAACTCTGACCTGTTCATTTATCTGTAGGACACTCTTTAAATAACTGTTGAATAAATGTATGGGTTGATTATTTTCTTCCTTTCCCTTGCACCTAGGGTAACCAACAATAGCTGGATGATGCTGTTTAAATTGGGACCGTCTGTTCTGAATAGCAAGACTTTCCATAGGCATGGCCAGCTGATGCAAATTAGCATTTCTTGTCAATGAAATTACTCTTAATCTCAGTAAAACTACTAAAGAAAGATAGAACTTACTGTCTTATATTTTGAATAATAATAATAATAATTATTATTATTGTTTTTATAAATACCCAGGTTTAGCTGGGTAACACATTCATGAATCCTTAGCCTTCTCAGTGACTATTAGATCCAATTCTGGTATTTCTCTTCTCACTGGAGCCCCACAGGCCGGCACAGGGATAAGCTGTTTAATTTGGGAATTCATGTGACTGTTGGTTCTTTCCCAGGCTGCTTCAAGAGAAGAGCCACACAAAGGACTAAATTAGCCTCATTAACTATCTTCAGTAGCTTTAAAAGAAAGTTTATGAATAATGTCAGGTTTCTCCTAACCAGAGGGCAGGAGTCAGAACAGAAATGAATTTATTGGCTACAAACTTTGGAAAAATTTCCCATGTAGACAAATTTTTTATCCTAATGATTCTCAGACAGAAGTATTTGCTAGGCGAGGAAAGAGTTAAATCCACAACTACTAGTTTTGAGGTGTCTGGGGTTCTTGAAGTTTCCAGGTGGAAATGCAGAAGAAACTACATTGCTGGTGAGGGGAATGAATCCCTTTTTGGTTGGCATTTGCTGTGTGTGTGTGTGTGTGTGTGTGTACATGTATGTAGGACTGAGGGTGGAAATAAGGGAAATGGGGAGATAGGTGAAGTGGGTGAGCTTCAGAGTCTCAGGTACTAAGGGAAAAAAACTTTGCAAAGATACTGAATTTTGCTTTGCTCTTTCTTTGAAGTTGGCTTTCCATAGGTTTTACTCCATACACTATTGTTACTGTTCTGACCACTCTTTCTTAAGCTCATGAAATCTACTGACCTCTTATTCCATATCAGATAGGGAGTATTGACTTTGTGCCTTTGTGAGTCACTCTGCTTGATGATACTTTTTGGAGGAAATTTCCAGGGTCCCCCCAAGATAGAAGAGGCATATGCCAGAATCACATGTCTCCCTTACACCATCCAGAATGATAGGCAGCCTCTGCTCCCAGGTATCCTTCCTGCTGTTAAGGTCCTTCCATTAATGGCTTTCTCAGCTTAGATCGTGCCATCTTGGACAAAGACTATGGCCTGGCTCTGATTTTTGCTTATTTTTAGGAGCATCCAAGTTTTTGCTTAAATAGGATTTGAAGTATTTAAAAAAGGGCCCACAAATCTTTTGTTTTCCGTTCCTTCACAGCTCATACCTTTTAGGATTTACAAGGATGAAGATGGGGCCACTGGGGAAGTCTGTGGCCTGCCGTTGAAGTTTACATGACAGGCATGTTTTGTTTGGCAGACAGGGCCTCCTTCTCCCCCACAGCAGAAATGCTGTCAACAGAGCATCCACTGTCTTGCTGCTTTCAGGCTCCATTATTCCCTATTGTTGAACTGGTTCTCCTAGGGGTATTCAGAATCTCTTAAGTTCTCTTTCCCTGAATACTTAAAAAAATTCTTGTATCCCAGGCTAATTATACCTGTCTTTATATTTGACTTGGATCTTCTCTCACTTATGGAAAGTGAATGATTCTCTTATTCATTATGTAAAAATAATAAAAATAATGACTGTATAGGTCTTTAGAGATGATAAGGTGTTTTTATTTAACTCATTGAATCAGCACCATAATTTTATCATCAGGGAGATGTGTGATGGGTGGTAGGTAACACAGCATGGTGATTAATGAGTAGCCTAGTCTCAGCTAATCAACTCATTCAGTTGTCTCATTTATGAGATGAGGAGATACCTATTTTATATATGAGGAGATACCTATACTTTCCTCAACACAGAGATGCTGGGGACTTCTGGAGTCCCTATGAATTCTGTCCAGATTCAGGTTTGTTGAAATTAGTCGGTTGAAGTAAATCATTAATTCATGGAGAGCAATTAGAATAAACTATGAACTTCACATATAGTAAGCACTCAATAAATTTTATCTGCTAAAACTAGATATTATAAGAGGATCTCCCCACACTTAGAACTCCTGGATATCATGTGTCGGGATTCAACCTGAGAGGCAACGGTAGGGACAAGGGTGTTACCAGCTCTGCTGGCAGACTTTCCTCAACACAGAGATGCTGGGGACTTCTGGAGTCCCTCTGAATTCTGTCCAGGGTCAGGTTTGTGGAAATTAATTGGTTGAAGTATATAGTTGTAGCCATACATCAGGAGATTTCTAAAAATTAATTAATAATCATATTTTTCTTGATGCTTTAGTTTCTTCCCTCCTAAGAAGACTACTTAAAATTTGATGATTTCATTTGTTGTTTCATTTATTTCCCTTTGAGGTAATGAAAAAACCAAACCAAACCAAACAACCAGATTTATCCATTAGGGATAGCAGTGGGGGAAACAATGGAAGTTCACTTCACAAAGAACACCACCTTAGGAGTCAGGTAGATGCAGTTCAAATCCTGGCTCCTCCCCTTTCTGTTCTGTCTTCCATTTTTCTCATTGGTATAATGATGGTAGGCAGAGAGATGTTTGAAAGCTTCAAGGAGATAATGGTCACAAAAGAGCTAATTCCAGGTACTTGACACCTGAACATGATTGTTATTGTTGATTTGATTGCTTCTCACACTGGTTCGAGATTAGGTGGGAACCCAGGATCTCCTCATTTCTCATGTGTGCTGCTGTGAACTTCACCTGGGTGTCTGTGTAAATGTGTCTCTATATGTATACATGTTAAAATCCAAGCGTGTTGACCTTTTGTTTACTGGTTTATTTTTATGTGCCTATTATGGAGGGTACCAGTGGCTCTATGTGTTCAACAGGCCATGTGTACCTACCATTATGTCAAGATCTCATGCACTGCACATCCCAGGCATGGTTAATGTTAGTGAATCCATATGACCAACAGGGAACATGACACAGATGTCAGGTGCTTGGGAAGCTCTTCTCAAACAGTGAAAACAGCAAGTGTCTATGGAATCTTTACTATGTGCTCAGCATTTGGTAAGGCATTGGACCCCAAAGGAGCACTAGTCATTGTTTCTCACTGGAGTGACAGGTTTTTTTTTGGAAAATGTAATAAAAACCTAACACAATCAAAGAGCAACAATAAACATAATGTGATACAGTCACTTGGTTTAGTGGGTATGGTCACACTGGGCTTTCATAGGCTGGTAGATAACGAGACAAGCAAACCCACACTTTAAGCACAGTTTGAGAAACGAGAATAAAGTTGTATATAGGGATGCAGTAGAGGGTTATGTGGTTGTGTGTGTTTGGTGGTGGTGCTGGCTCCAGGGGCAAGGACTGCTTGAATTTATCTTGGTGTCTAGTGGGAGATACTGGAAGAGAAGTATTGAGAAGGGGGGAGGAAATTGTGCTTTTCAAGATAGGATGAGATGAGAAAGCCTGAGGGGTGATGAAGATGAGCATTCCTGATGGCCCAAGTCTAGGGCTTACAAGGACAGTGATGGGAGGGAGAGCAGCCTAGAGAATTGTGCAAGTTACTGAAGACAAGTGGACCATGCTGAGAGGGCTGAACCTCAAGACTTTGGCAGCTAAGACAAGTAATGATTATATTGGTTTTTAGAATCATTATCCCAGGGGGATTTTCCAGTGAGAGAGGTGAGAAATACGGGCCTGAATTAGAAAGAAAAATGGATGAATGAATACTCAAATGAGTAAATGGGTGAGACTCAAATGAGTCATTATAAGTGATACAGGAATTCAAAGAAAAGGGTTATCATGGTAGGAATAGTATTTGAGCAAGATTCTATGATGAAGGTAGGAGTGCCCAGCCCAGTGACTTGCCCATGGTAGGTAGGCTAGCCAATAAGCTGGGTATTGAATGGGATTAGGATTTATATGAGTGAAGATAGGAAATGATACCAGGCTTCATAAACGTGTGAGATGGCTGAGGAAACAAATATAGCTGGAAAAGTGTGGTAGGTAATATGATTTCATTGCAAATTAGCTACACGTTTTGGAAGACTTTGAAATGCCCAGTTGGGGAGTTTGAACTTATTTTATTAATCAACAAGCAGCCATTGAAGATTTTAAAACAGATATTTTGACATTTCAGCTTGAATGAGAACTGTGTTCATGTATAGGACATCTTCATCTTGATTGGAGGAAAACGTGTCTGGGGAGATAATGTTAGTTATGATTCATATATTTAAAGGTAGTGCCACCAAGACAGCATCACTTTGGGGCTGGAAAACAAAGTTGGATGACCTCAGTTTGGCCTTGCAGAGGCTGTAGAAGAGTCTACTGTTTGGAGACAAAGGAAGCTGAGGCAGAAATGAATGAGTGTCTACATGAGATTTTCAGTGTTACCAGTCTAGAAGGGGAGGAAGCAACTGGAAAGGTGTGGGAAACTACTTGCCTTGTGAAGTGTTTTAGGGAGAGCAAACCATGGCACATATTGTCAGTATCTCATTCTATCCATTGCAGACATGCATCGATCTTGGTATACTTTCCTTTTGAGCTCAATGCTAGTCTTAGTGCTATGGCTAACTCAATGCCAGGAGCTGCTACTATCAGTTGATCAGAGTTGACACTGAAAGTCCAGTCTTATGCCTGGAATATAAAATGAATGAAAAGTAGATACTGACTGTACTCACAGTGCAAATCAATGTTTACCTTTCCAGGTGGAACTTGCAGAAATCTGCGCCAAGAGTGAGCGTTATATCGGCACTGAAGGAGGAGGGATGGACCAGTCCATATCATTTCTTGCAGAAGAAGGAACTGTAGGTGGCGTCAAGCTCTGAAAATATCAAATAGGGGAGATGCACATTGAGGCAATGTTAGAGAGGAAAGCTTTGAGATCCCCAGAATGTTTCTTTTTTAAATTTAAATAATATATATATATATATATATATATATATATTTCACATCTTTGTATTCCCCAGGGTTCACCCACACCTCCTTTCCCTGGCCACTCTTCCTCATCCCCCCAGCCCCAGTTATGTACTTTAGTTTTGTTGTTGGCTTGTTTTGATTTTTCCTCCTGGTCTTTTGTTTGTTTTTCCTACCTTCCATATTTTAGTGAAACCGTTTGGTTTCTGTCTTTTTCTTTCTGACTTGTTTCTGCTAATAGGATTTCTTCTAGAACCATCCATGTTATCTCAAATTCATCAAATTTATCATTTTTAACTGATGAGTAATATTCCATTATATATATATATATATATATATCAATCATGTCTTTTTCATCCATTCATCTGTTTTGGGACATTTGGGTTGTTTCCATGTCCTTGCAATTAAAAATAGTGCTGCAATGTTTCTTTCTGAGCAGCCTATTCTGTCAGCCGCTTTTACAGGAGGGTACATCTCAACTGCTTTGTACTTCAAGACTACTACTTGCTCACCTACTCTATTCTGTGTTAATCACATCTTAGAGTTTCCAGAATGATACTTCAAGGCTGTTTTTCTCCCGTGTCTAAGTTTTTTTGTTTCCCCTTCCCTTTTAATTCTCCTCATTGTTAAGATTTCTCAATTTCCTAGTCACTGGGGCCTCCTTTCCTGCTTTTGTCCCAAATCTCTTCACCTCATGACATTTTCATAATCTCTTGTTGGTTTTAAACCCAAATGTTAGTTCCCTGACCACATATATTCACACTCCCCTCTTTTTATAATTTACTCTTTGGTATCATTTTTCTCTGTCAACATTTTTGGGGCTTCAGTGGTGGGAAAAAGAATGTTGACAGTAAGCCAGGAATGAATTCCTTAGTTGGATACCACTTCCCTTTGGATATCAATGCTGTTAAGCAGAGCAGAGGTTTTGGTCGTTTTCCATTAACGGCCCAATTCCAAAATAGAAGCAGACATTTCTTTTATATCTTTTCTTCATTTTCATCAGATTCCTACAGATTTGGCTATTTTCCAAGAATACCTAGATTTCTTTTTATTAAGAATTTTTGTTGTTGATTTCCCTAAGCCAGAGATATGATTATGGGGAAATTTAGTTTAGTGCTAAGAAAATACTCCTGAGTGTTTTGGATGAGACCTGACAAACAGTCATAATGACAAGTGTCCTCATAGTAAGATGTTAGCTCTAGAGCTTGAACAAAGTCCAGTTTTTTTAGTTTGCAAAACACTTTACAATCCCATGTTTCATACCTTAACCTCTCACTACTCCTCACTCTTCAACTTCTAGGTAAATAGTACCCACATTTCAATACCGAAAGCTCCTCTTAATAACCTACATTTTTTAAAACTCTTAACTTGCATATGTTCTTCCCTTTTCTTGACTTCCAATTTGAGGAAAGAAACAATCTACCTTTTTCCTTCTCAACCTTTAAGATTCAATTAAATCCTTTTTTTTTTTTGTCAAAGAAGCCTACACCAGTTTCTGTCTACTTGGGTTCTCCCATGACGTTTCTGGATATTGCTCTGTGCATTATCTGTCATTATAATGCAACCTCAATATGCAGGTCTGACAGTCTTTCCTACTAGAGTATAAGTTCTGCAAGGGCATGGAGGTTTCTTGTCTTTTTCAGTGCTGCATCTCCATTGCCTATTTTATAAAACCTCCATGTCAATAAATAATATTTCAATCAAAGAATGCATTATGGGGAGAAATCTTCTAAGGCAAATAAATGCAGAAATGAATCCTAATACATTAGATCTCACCTCTCACTTTTTTTCTTTTAGGCCAAGTTAATAGAATTTAGTCCTCTAAGGGCAACTGATGTGAAGCTCCCGAGTGGAGCAGTGTTTGTTATTGCCAATAGTTGTGTAGAAATGAATAAGGCAGCATCTTCCCATTTCAATATCAGAGTGATGGAATGTCGGCTGGCCGCAAAGGTAAGAATTTGGCAAAACAGTCAAACTTGAAGTAGGTTTTTTCTTACCCCTCTCTTCTCTATTACTCTATCTAAAATCTAAAATTTAGAGCAATATTCTGATAGTCACAGCATTCTGACTGAAGGCCTTTGGACAAACAGCAGTTTTATTCCAAATTCAGGAAATAAATAAATTTTATGGTATGCTCTGCACACTATTTAAAAGCTAGGGTTTCTCTCTTCTTGGAAAAAAGAGGGCAGCTTATATCTGTGAAGTACAAGCCATGGGTTAGGTCTGTAGATGGGGAGTGAGAAATGAAGCTAGTTGATGAGAAGTGACTGGATTGTTTTCTTAACAAAAAGGTAAAATATTTCCTCAACAAAAGTGATGACAGCTTCAACCCCTGATCCTTTCAGATGTACCATTTTTCTACTGGGCTGATGTCAGTGGTCACCCTAAAGATAAAGGCCGGGTGTGATCCCCTGTGCCCAGAAGACTACATGTTATTAGGGAACAACCCTGAAGGGAATCCTAATAGTTGTCTGTCCAACAGTTTAGAAGACTCTTGCCAGTCAAGTCTTAAATCTTCATAGACAACCTTCATGGAATATGTGATATATTCCTAGCAGTATGAGACTATGCAAGCATACAGGACATAAAAATAGAGCAGGGAGGACAGAGTTAAGATTAGGGGGACTCAAAGAAGGAATTATTAGTATGTGATGAGGTGATATGTGATCAAGTGTGCCAAAGAATGACACAGAAATAAAATGTTATGGTAGATACAGAGTGACACATGATCTGATTAGAAAGCTGGAGAGAACTCCAACTGGGAGCTGGGGAAGTGGATTCTGAGTCAGGATCCCAAGGTGCTTTCCCTAATCATTCTTGCAATAACAGAATAATGTTTAGAAATTTAAATCCCATCAGGTAATTTCCCTGCTCACTCCCTTTCAAAAGCATTCATTTATTGGAATAAAGGGAAAAAAATCCTTGTCACCACCTAACGAGCCCTGCAAGATCTGATGCCTGTGCCCCTCGTCCTCTTCCTCTCTTAGCACCCCACTCCTATTACACACAGTCATGATGCTCCTTCTCACTCAGACACTTGGCTTATCCCCAGAGCATTCTTCCCCAGTCCTCTTGGAAGTCTCATTCTAGAGTGTACTCCATGCCTTCAGGCTAAGTTCAGGCCCCCGTAGTATTTCCTAGCACTTGTACTTCTCAGTTATAGCAGTTACCACAGTTGTTCAATGTCTGTCTCCTTTTTCCTATTTGATTTTATCTAAGAGCCAAGACTATGCCATTCTGTTGACTCTTATAGTCCCTAATGCCAGGCACAGCATTTAGGTCAAAGTGGGCACAGGCAAGTATTTGCTGAATAAGTGAATGACTGCTCCTCTGTGTAACCTGCCCTGGCTTATTTATTTTGCTTAATTTCATGCTTTTCCCAAATGCCTATTATGTGCCCAACACTGGACTGACCACCATGGAAAAATATATGGTGTCATTATTGGGCTCTCATTTCCACCCCCCTGCAGTTGTAAAATTAGATAGTAGAGATATGATGATTCAAGAAATAAAAGTTTTTTTTTTTTTTTTAGACAGTTTTAGGGTTAAATATTTTTAAATCACAACATAAATGTTTTAAATTTGGAGTTTTCTTATTGAGATGATTTCTAAAATATACATGAAAGAAATGTTTTGATATTAAATTGTCCATGTTATGGGATCAGCACACATATAAGAAGCAACAGGGTAGTGAACTGTCTAATATCATGGTTTCACTGAACTTGTTTTGCTTTAGGACAAGCTTCCTCTTTCAGAAGATGGAAGAAATTAGTGTCTTATTTGTTTGAGGGCTTATTTTTGTTGACATTTTATCTTGAGGTTGATGAGTAAGTGTTGCCTTCCTGAGGAGACCTCAGATATACACAGTTGTTTCCAAAGTTCTATCACGAAAGGAGATATCCTCTCTGAGGTGAGCTTAATTAAGCAGCCGGTTTCCCAGTGGGTCCATGTCATGACTACTTTCTTTTAAAGGTGCTAAAAGGAAGAGGGATTCAGATCTTGATGCCGAACCTCTATAGCAAAAGGTAGCAGGGTGGTTTCAAGAGTTAACTAGGACAAGGCCATGTCTTCTGGAAGCAGTAGCCACTGAAAACTTAATTCACTTGAGAACCTCTTACTCGTGAAGGTGTCTTTCGAAGTTAACTGTGCAACTCCATGTGCACCTTTGAGGTACTTTGCTCCACAAAATTGACATCTGAATTTGACTTTTTTACCACACATTTCCCCCAGATGGTGTAGCTGAATCACACTGTTTAAACTAGTCTTTTTTTTTTTTTTCTCTCAAAAATATAGAAGTAAAGCAACGGACTTTACTGAGGTGGGGAATGTTTGCTCAACCGTATTGCTGCAAATCACTGAAATCAAGAGTATATGGAAAAGGAAAATAAAGATCTTTTAATGTGCACTTCACACATGGCCAGTGAGGTTAGGGATTTACTTGGCACAGGGATGTAGGCTGGAATTCCTCTTCTAAGGGTGCTTTTCTTACAATATGTTTCCATTCTTCCATTTTTTGGCAACATGTGAATGAATATAATTTTTGTTTGGGAATGCTCTCATTAATGGGAAATAAACACCCATGTAAAAAAGTAAAGAAGCTTGTCTTAATCTGGATACACTTTCTGCTGTTTATCAACAATAAAAATGTAATGTCAGTGGTGAAATGGTTAATCACGATGCTTTTGAAAGTGAGACCTATTTGAGTTGGGCTTGGTGAGTTTATAATGAATAACACATATTTTCCCTCTCCTAACTTTCCAAGATCCTTTTTTTGAAAATGAGTTCTTATATCTACTTCACACACTAAACCAATAACAGTGACATTGTTTTATGTTAATGTTAATAATTTTATCGATCCTTGTTTCCTTTCTCGCCCACTCCTCTCTTTCTCCTCTCCCTCTTTCCTGCAGCTTCCAAAAACTAATTGATGTAGATTCATTAAAAGTCAGAGTTGTGTAGAAACATTTGAACTAAAATTAAAAACATTTCAAAGCAAATGCAATAGAAATTTGTAATTATTACAGTACTTGCGTAAATGATACTTTTAAGTGAAGCATATTTCTATATTCTTAATTTAACAGAGTAGCCAGAAATTTTTAATGAGGACATGGTTTTTCATATTTTTACAGATTCAATGCTTAAACTTGTCCATAAATGTTTACTGTCTATAGAAGAGAATATTCCTTAATTATATTGTGGGATAAAATGTGTGATGCTGATAATAAGTATTATGGGAAGTTAATAAAGAAAGGAAAATTGTGCTATTTTGCATTGCCTGAGTGACTTGTGGCAACATGTGAAGTAATGAAGGAGAGAGTTTCATGTGGTCCTTCAACACTTCAAGGAAAATTTGCAGGATTCTTTTCAGAGCCTGTCTGGTCAGGAGCCTTCACTCCCTGCATTTTTTAGCTCTGGCCACTTAGTGGTCAAAATGGAACTTATTCCCTGTCTAGTGATAGACTGTGAGGAGAAGTAGGGATAATATTTTCAGGGTTTTGGCAGTTTTCTTGAATTTGAGTGGAGAAAAACCAAATACCCGAGAATGTGGCCAATATCACTCAGTCCGTTGATTCAGTGGGGCACACTCTGCCAAGACTCTAGTGTGGGGTGTTCAGAGGATGGGGAGTCCAAGCTTCAGGGTAGAGGACACACATATTGGGGAATAGGGTTGATGTGTTTAGTGGAACCAGATTGTAGTAGAGCCTTCAGTGCTGTGCTATGGTTTGGTCCAGGAAGCGGTGGGAAGCCACTAATTTTGTTAGCAAGGTATTTTAGAAATACTAAACAGCAGGAACTTTTGTGTTGGTTGACGAGAAGTGTGACTTAGGGTGTCAGTGAGGATGGGATAGAAAGGGAGGGAAGGATATGAGAGAGGCTATGACTGAAAGCTTACTATTAGGCTTAGGCTCTCTGGGATTGGGTTTCTGTCTTCCTTTTGGCATAAGTACAGTTACTTTGAGTAAGTTTTCCCTGACCACCCTCCCCACTCTCATTATGTTAAGTGTCCTTTTATATGTTCTTACCACATCCTGTATTTTTTCATTATAGCAGTTTATCACAATTGGGTTAAGTTATTCACTGTGTAATTATTTTTTAACATCTGTCTCTTTGGGGTGACTGTGAGCTCCACGAGGTCAGGAGCCATGCAATGCTTTCTCCATTAGATCCTGGAAAGCAGTAGGTAAACACTGCTTGCAGACACAAGTGTCTGAATGAAGGTGAAGTGTTGAGTTGGTCAGGTCAGGGCTGCAGTTTTAAACCAAAACAATGGCTAGAAAGCCTAGTACAACCACTGATAGACTTGGTGGAAATTGCCTGAAAAAGTGGAGAATGATGAAGTTTCACCATGAAATTTTTTATGGATGATTAGAAATTTTAGTTTGGAATCTGTATCTTTTGTTAGGGGTATTAGACTTCAGATTTTCATTCTGAGACAGTAGTTGAGAGGAAGAGTTCAGTTTGCTGAGGGAAAGAACATAGCAAGAGAAGGTCAAAAGGTCAGAGGTTAAACTTGGGAGATGGCTTTAATTAAATACTGAAAGGACAAATATGAATCATGGAAGGAACTGGCAGGAGGACCAGAGAGATGAGAGGAAAACCAGAGAAGTTTGATAAAATAGGGAAATTGAAAAAGGTAACTGCTGAAGAGTGCCAGAAGCCACTGATTTTTTTTTTTTAAAGGATTAAGGGGACTGAAGAGTGAAGAAAAGGAAAGGTTGCTGAAGAAGGCCATGGCTGTAGTGGTTACTGAGGGCTTGGACATGATGACTATGGGCAGCTCATTCTAGTTGTGAACAGGTGAAAGAGAGGGGAAAATAAAGAGTGGTAACTTGAGGAACAAGGAATTTTAACACAGGCGATGTCTGTAGATGTTTGAAGGCATGGGGGAAGATGTCAAGGACAGAAGTCGCTAGAGAGGTAAGGAAATAAAGGGAGAAATGGGAGCCTCCCTCAAAGAGTGCATTTTACTTAATCTTTGTGGTAGCTTGTGAAGTAACCCAGTGAGGGCCTCATTTTACATATGGGCATTTCAAGCCAAGGTGGGCTGTGATTTGTACCAAGCTCAGGAGTTCAGGTCTGTCTGAGTCCCTGTTCATACCCCCCTCAGGTTTGAATGAGACCCAGAGCATTACAATGGGGGGGGCCTGAGAGAAAAGGAGCCTGTGCTGTAGGTGCGCTGTGGCTAAGAGCAGGTCTGTCCTGCACAGCTTTGTGGGTTTCTGAGATTTATTCTGTGGCCTGGAGGCTAATAATGGAGAACAGGGACAGTGAAGATGACTGACATTGGGGAAGGTCACTGTGGTGACTGTGTCGATGGTGGTTATGCATGGAACATGGACACAGAAGCCACAACTGCTATGGAACACTGGGAAATGGCTCTACAGAGTGGGAAGGGGATGAGGAAAGATAAGCCAAAAGCAATTGTATCCACTATAAAAATGACTATGTATGATTCCATTTATGTCAAACTCTGTGTGTAGGCTTGTGTAAAATAGGCGTAAGTAAACTGAATGATTATCAAAATGGCAATTGGTGATTATGCCATTGGTGCGCACATTTTTTTTTTTTTGACACTTTGTGTTTTATTTTCAAACTTCAGACTTTTATGTTTGGTTTTTTTTTTTTTTTTAATTTTAAAAGTAAGCATGGGTGATTTATATAGCCAGAAACAATAGCACAGCTCCTTTTGTTGTATGAAAACAACTTGTTGGATGAGTTGTTTTTAAAGTGAACTCATGGAAAGAATTAGAAAGTTTACCCTTTGGTGACGTGGTGCAGAAGACTTGACATTTTATTCATTGATTTGTCAATACTGCCAAATGCAGTGAAGAAGTCAGAGAGGTGGATTCTGACCGACAGGCACATGACTCCTGAGTTAGTGTCCCGTAGCTTGGTACTTAACCCACTCTCAGTCCATCTTAATTAGAAGCCATAGCAACTCTCTCAGACTGAGGGCTTTTTCTGGCTGCAGTAAACGCTGTACCTGAACCACTTGTTGATATTGGGACCAGTATCCTGGAAAACAGTCCTTAGCCTCTAATAAGCGAGCATTAGTGGGTGAATAGCCTAACTCTCATAAGCACTGAGAAGACACATCTGAAGTTTATGTATACAGGTCAGTCCCATAGGAGCTAAAGGCCCAGACTCACCTGTGCACCTTGTATTCTCTTTTCTTTCTGCCTCACCTTCTTCTCTTCTACCATTGCTTCTTAGAATCACCCTCCCCACTAACTTCTATTTCAGGGGCTGTCTGAGTGAAAATAGGGCCCTAGCACCATTAATCTGTCTCTTTCACGACTGTAGACAAAGTACTCGTTACCTTCTTTCTTGTCCACAATTGTGGAATAAACTCAGGAACCCCCAGGAGCTGTATCTGATACAAATACTCAGTGCTTGTGGCAACGAAAAGAAAATGGTGAATGCTGGCAAAGGATTGCTTTCCCCTACTTCACCACCCTGCTACTGAGTGAGGAGCTTGTGACAAAATGCCTCATAGCCCTGACTCACAGCCCTGCTTTGCAAATGTGAAGTGGGCCAGTCACCAGGGCTGCAAGTGGCATATTCCCTCATGAAGTTCTCTGCCTTTGAGTTACAGCAATCTTACCCACCCACTTCCCTCATCTGCAAGTCATCTTCCTGCTTCCTGAGCCAAATTTCAAAGGGCTTAAGCGGCTTTCCTATTTTACTCCCACAAGTAGTGCACTGTTCCGCGGCTATGGTCATGCAGCTGTCATTGAGGACATGTGGTAGATTTCATTCTTAATTAAAATACACAACAAATTGGCTGTGTGAACCCTCCAGCTGAGGGCTAAGTGGACCCAACAGCAAACAGGGATATTGCAGGAGTGAATGTGGACTTCTGTGTATCAGTGCCTCTGCGTGGGGAAGAAAAACACAGAGGGAGGCTGACTTGAAAACAACCTTGTGGGCTGCAGGCATGCCTTGCGGACTTTCTCCTCACACATCCCTGGCCCAGTTTCTGGGGAACAAGTGCCTGAAGCAGTGGGATTTGTTCAAGTGAGGCCAGAGATGGGAACTTGGAGATCAGGGTTGGCTGAAGGTTCTTAGGAAGAGTTCACTCTTTTGGGGCCGGAGGTGGGTGGGTGGGTGGGGGGAACAGCCATTCTTTGATGATACTCTTATTTCTTTTCCTCCGCTTCTCCCCTCTTCTGCACTTCCCCCTCCTTCTCTTCCCTTCCTCTCTCCTTCCTCCTACTCCTTCTCTTCCTCGGTCCCCTTCTCTTCCCCCCCCCCTCCTCTTTTTCAGAAGGAACCCATCTATCAAAGTGTTTTAAAATCATTAGAATATTTACTTCTAACATAAATCTTAGTTTGGGCTTAAAATCCATTTAGAAGACTTGAGCTAATGTGAGTAGCAGGACAGGGATATCATTCATACATTGAGAATGTTACCTTGGGGAAGCCAAAAAGAGTTATAGGACCTAGGTTAAATTTCCAACTCAGCTACTTATTGCTTAAGTGACTTTGGGCGAGTCCATCACTGCTTGCATCTCTTAAATAGGGTTAATAGGACCTATCTCATAGGATTGTTAGAGTTAAGTGATGAAAGAGACATTTAAAACCATACAATACCATACAAATGTTAATTATTTCTATTAGCTTCATTGCTAACAGAAATAATTTAGATCTGTGTTTTTAAAAAGTATTATATTAGATCAGTTTCAGCTCCTTTTCTTTATAAAACAAATACTTTGTTTTTCTTTTGTTTTATGTATTCATAGGTTTTCTTTATAAGTTTTCCCAAATTATTTTTTAAATACATTGGAAAATAGACCATGGATGAATAAATCAAATGAGTGAATGAATGAATGAATGAATCAATTAATCTGGAGGTATCAGTCTAGCACAAGTAAAATGAACTAAATATGCTAAGCAAACAAGGTCAGAAGAAAGGTATTAGATTGTGTTCTTGCTTTAAAAATGGCACCATGTTCTGAGAGAAAAATATACTATTGTCTCATCCCATTTTTGCCATAAATTCATTAACCGCTTTCAAAAGTATGAGCCAGAGTTTGAAAAAAGGATTAATGAATATAAGGATTTAGGTTATTAACATTCTTCAGAAGTGAGTGGCTCTAACCAAAGCACAATGATCTGTTGGTAAACCCTGTTTCCTGTAGAAGAGAAAGAAAAATCAAATCATCAGTATAATAGAAGAGTAAATCAGATACACATTTTCCTGGAAACTAGTTTCCCTGCTCTTGCTTGCTGCTTTTAGCTGTTTGCACTCTCTGCACCTGCTCTCCTCACACCCAGGGAATGAATTTTATAGACCTCAGGATGAGCAAAATCTACTGTTTTGATTGTTATAGTGAGGAGCGTTTAGTCAGGACTTTGGGGAAAATAAGAGAAAAATAATTTGGTTTGGGCTTCCCAGGAATAAGCCCAGTTATAAAGGTTTGGCCCACACTTAACCCTCCTCATCAGGGGGGCTGTCTCTCGATAAAGTTGGAGCCAAAACCTTGACTGGAGGGTGAAGAAACATGCTGCTCCACTGCTACCAGCAACCTAATGAAGTCGTTTTTCATAAGGTCACCAATAAGGTTTTCATTTAAAATCTGGGACTTTACTCCAAACGCCCAGATACTTAAATTCATTAGCCATTTTCAAAGAGACATGTAGTAAACAGGAAGTGCGCTAATGAAACGGGCATACAGTGTCCACCTCAGGACCCAGGTCACATGAGATTTGAGTAGTTTTCTGTAGACTTTATAGAGAACTGTGTTAGGGATGAACTGAATAGGGATAAAAGAACAAAGTGATTCAAAGAAATGCCCTGAGGGAAAGTGGTGACAAGCAAAATAATCAGTGGGGGATTTTTTTTTTTAAGGACAAATACTTAACTGGAGTGTGAGTGTCATACATGCATGTTTAATTCCAAACATCTGAACCCAGTGTGCATTTTCAAGCAATGGTAAAGCAATTTGGATAGGTCGAATGGGAAGAAAGCAGCTTCAACTTGAGTTTCTCTAATCAAAATTGTACATATCAGATTCTAAAATGAAAGCTGACCATTATCTTGGTTTGAACTTGCAGCTCTTGGCTAAGTACAAAAACTTGCCTTGGGATAAAGTGCTGCGACTGGAGGAGGTGCAGGCCAAACTTGGGGTCAGTCTGGAAGAAATGCTGCTGGTCACGGAGGACGCCCTTCACCCCGAGCCCTATAGCCCTGAGGAGGTCTGCAGATGTCTAGGAATTAGCCTGCAGGAACTCCAGACCCAAATCCTGACTCCAAATACTCAAGATGGTGAGTCTGCTAGAGAAAGTAAGAGTATATTGTATATTCCCCTATTTGCATTTGGAAACTTTCCAATTTCCCTGTGGATCTTACTGATTTTTAAGCATACTCAAGGGGATTTGAGGAACATGTGTTTTGGCAAACATATTCATTCATCAGCAAACATTTCCCTCTCTGCTATATGCCAAGGTCTTCTGTCTAGGCATAAAGATAATAAAGGTAAATAATACATGGCTCCTGCCCTCAAGAGGTTCATAATTCAATAAGATTCTCTTTTATTGCTCTTTTTTTCACCCTGCCCAGTGTTTTGACTATTACACTACAGAAACAGAAAAGTCTAAGTTAGAGCAGAGCTCATCCTGCACTGGAAAACCACTCTGGAAACCTAGGAATCTTTGCTGCCCAATGTAAAACTTGTGGCTCTTTGAGTATGGAAGATATTTCTGTTTATCTGCTGCCTTTAACATCATTTTGTATTTATGCTGACGGCATCAGAAACAAAGGCAAGGTAAAGGTGGGAGTCACAGGACGGAACCTTAGATTTTCTCAGAATAAAGGTTATCTTTTTGTGGGAAGTCAGTCCTTGGACAGGGTCAGCTAGCTAAACTCTGTGATAGTCTTGTTTACTGAAATTAAAGTCTCAAAGATCTGAGGCAAGGAGTTTATTCGATAATCAAAGTGAGAATGTGGACCCAGAGGAATTTCATTTATATAGGTAGGAACAGTGAGTCACTGACATTAAGAATATTATTATTCTTGATAGGAGGGGTTTTGATTCTAAATTGTTGCAACCTGTAGATCTGCTGATGCTAGTGGAAGGCAATGTAGGATTTAATTCCTTCCAGAAGAATGAGCTGTAGAGTTACAAGAGTTAGTATGTGCTATTAAAAATCTTTACCTGGCTCCTTTTTCGTTGAGTGTGAAAAGACTGGCTTTCCCTTCAGGCAGCAGATTTCTGCATGCAGAATGAAGCCTTTGAAGGTGGTTCTGCTTGCTACACTGGGGCAGGGGCCCCAGAAAATGTTTCAATGTGTTTATAGTTTCTTTAGCAGCAAGATCAACTGCAGGGCTCCATTTCCATACCATTAAGCTCAGCTCCATAACTGGTTATAGAAGGTCTGCAGTGGATTTGTCTGTGAAGTAATGTCTTAAAAGCTACAAGTATTGTTATTGGGGGGATATGGACACCCCCCTTAAATTCCTTTTTCCTATGGGTTCTTCTGCCTGTGTGCAGCAGCTGTTCAGATATCAAACCTTAACGACCAGTATGGACACAAGGTTTATTTCCAGATACGGGAAAAACAAGCTGAAAGAGTCCACACCCTCACAAGTGTTCCAAATGGAATAGAACCCCACTTCTGCTCCTCGAGGAGCTTCGTGGAGTTTACCTCACTCAGTCTTAAGGCACTTCTGGTTGAAAACACCAGACTGTGTCCTTGACTCCTGATCCTGTTGCTCCAGTTGGCACCAGATGAATCCAACCAACACAGGTGGGACTCAGGTGGGTCTCCCTGAGGCCGGCCTGTCTGAGTGTCACTGTGGCTCCGCATGTCACCAGGGTCACCTCTCCTCTGCCTTCCCACAGCTCTTGATCCTCAGGAACCGAGTGCTTGAGGAGGTGAGGTAGCTCCAGAGAACTCCGCTCCTGGGTCCTTCCTCAGAGGCCCCAAAACCTCCGCGCCTGATCCTAATTTCCAGGCTCTTTTTCTCACTCCACTCTCCACGCTGCTCTCCAAAATCCTATCTCCTCCCTTCCCCTCTGGGCCATGGGAGTGCCCACCTCAGGACCTGCATTTGCATAATCCCAAATCTGCTCAGGTCATCACTTTACTGTAAAAAGGGGAACTGGCCTTATCTGGCCTCAGGCTAGTCTTAGTCTTTGTCTTTAGATGCAGGTGACAGCATTGCCCACACTCCTTTCTCAGTGAAAGGAACTGGGTTCATATTGTGTCCCCGGCTTCAGTACTAACAAATTTAAGTAAAGGGAGTCATTTGTGGATAGGAACAAGAGTTTGGTTTCCAACATTTGTCAGAGCCAACTGAATTTGATGAACATTTATGAATCTCTAGGACTGGGATGAGCAAATTGGTCTATAGCCTGAATCAGACTTCCCACCTCTTTTTGTAAAATAGACTTTTACTGGGACACGGCCATCTATCATCTGGCTCCTTTTGCACTGAAACAGCAGAGCTGAGTAGGTTTGACAGAGATTGCATAGCCCACAAAACTATCTGGGCCTTTGCAGACAAAGCTTGTTGATCTCTATTCCAGAAAATCAGGAGACCAAAGAGGAAACCAAATTGTCTGGATTAGGGCTTTTTCACTTTCTGTGCAGGCATTGGTGGATCGCTGGTAGAATTCTTGCCTGCCAGGTGCCTACACTTTATCACGCTTAGTTTCCACTTGACCATGTTTCCCAATCGTGGGAATCCAGGCTTTTCTCAAAGGAACATGGGATCATATATTCTTTCTGCCAAGATTGCTTTTTTCTCTTTACCTGGATATGAATTCAGTTGGGAGATGATGACCTTCACGTAGAGTTTACTATCTGCCAAACCAGGCACACTTTGAAAGGTCCATGTTCAGCTGTCATTTACTCGTTACAAATTGCTGCTGATTAGACTTAGGAATGCTCAGGGGTCATTAAAATTAAACATACATGCACACCATCCTCAAATTGTTTAGACATTGTTAAGACTCTCATCTCTCACTAGGAAATGATTAAAAATAATAATAAAGCTTCTTCATTAGGTCTTTCCCATAGGTGGAAATCATCTAAGAGTATGAATGTCATAGAGTGCCTGGATTCCTAGAAGTTCAGGGGCTGAGCTGATTTGGAAAGGGTGTTCCCATAAATTGTGATCTGGGAAGAAAAGGTGAAGCTGTGGTCAGAGTCAGGGAAGATGGGCATGTGTATATAGCACAGGAGATAAGCTAAGGACACGCACTGGAGGATAAGCTGGAGGTCATAAGGAACTGAATGGAAAAATGAGGTGGAGAATGGGTCAGGTGGTTTGAGCACTTGGGGAGAAATTACTGGGAGCATTCATTTAGGAACAGTGGATGCTGTCATGACTTGACTGTGGTTCTCTGGGTGGACGTTATCAAGTTTGGATCTCTAAAGTGCTCACTTCCATCAGGCAGAAAGGTTCCTGGTTCTCAAGCTAAATGCCTCTAGCCACAATGCAGCTCTTTGGAGAACTCCACATTACAATAATATACGCTTATAATTCATTTGGCGGTGAAGGGGAGGTAGCACGCCTATTTGCAAGGATTGGGAGAGTGGTGATCCCGGGTGAGTGGGGCCAAACCTGGAGAGTTCCTAGAGACAGGAGTATCAATTCTGAGAGTAAAAGTTCCGTAAAAGTCCCTGGATGCTCTTGCAAAACCTGGAGGTGTCAGGACCATGGGGTAGAGTCTGTAAGTGGCTCAAATTCAGTACCTTTACTTACACCACTCTTCAGGGGCGTGTTATCAGGAACATCTGTTCATTTTAATTAAGTGAAGCTTCTCAGCACAGCCTTTCTATGTCTGTGTATAAGTGTCATCTTAAGCAAGTGATTGCTTTTTAATTTAACTTATACTCTATTACAAAGTTTGTCCCCTAGCCCCCCCATCTCCCATCTGTCAGAGTCATTCTAATATCAATACATATGACAGTGGATTACTGCCCATGATCACCTGCTGACAAAATGCAGCCAGTTGCTCAGTAACTTGTTTGGATCTGTGATCTCTAAAATCATGAGTTAAAAATGAATCAGATTCTGAATGTACATTTTGAGGAGGAACTGACACCTGTAATAACCTTAAATCCTTCTGGCCATCTTTGACTGAGGCAGGCCCAGAACGAACCTATGATCTCTACCAATTCTGTACCTTCAAATGCTGGAGCTCTCCTAGTCTCTGCAGTTAATGTGATTTGAACAGGGTAAGCAGGACTATTGCTTACAGGAGATGAACTAGAGTTAGACCAAAGGGACTAAACATTTATCTCTGGTCCTCTTTCCCAAAGAAGAGAGTCTCTCTCTCTCTCTCTCTCTCTCTCTCTCTCTCTCTCTCTCTCTCTCTCTCTTGAGACTAGGTCTTGCTATGTTGCCCGGGGTAGTCTTGAACCCGCAGACTCAAGTGATCCCCAGCCTCAGCCTCCCAGGTAGCTGGGAGGTGCCCAGCTGCTTTTTTGAGACCAGGTTTTGCTATATTGCCCAAGGTAGTCTCAAACCCGCAACTCAAGTGATCCCTGGCCTCTTGCCTCCCAGTGCTTGGATTATGGTGCGCACCACCATGCTCGGCTAAGTTTTCCTCTCATGAGAGAAGTTGTCCCTGTGTGTTGAGACTTTAGCTTCAGGGAGAACCTTATATGCAGGGAAAAAGGCAAATATCCCTTCTCAGTGACAGTGGTAGTTATGAAAGCAGGCTGAGGACCAACTTTTTCAGCATTATAGGGAACTGACATGTAGTAATTACTATATAATGTACTATAACTATATACTACACTAATTACTATATAATGTACTATGTAATGTACTATAATGGCATTTCCCAGAAATAAACCCTGAGAGTCTCAGATGCTAAATGTGAACTGTGAGGTATCATCGTCCCACAGCATTTAGTTTTTTATTAAAATTTTTAATTGTGATTGTGATATACCTGTCATATAATGTACTACCTTAACCATTTTCAAATACATAGTTTAGTGATATTAAGTATATTAAACCATCACCATCATCCATCTCCAAAACTTAATCTTCTCAGACTGAAACTCTGTAACATTAACACTCAATTCCTCCTTTCCTCAACTCTGGACAATTTATTTCTCTGAATTTGATCACTTTGAGTACTTGTTATAAATATTTGTAATTTTGTATCTGGCTTATTTAACTTAAGTTGGTGGTGCATATCTGTGATGTGGTATATGCCAGCATTCCATTCTTTTGAAGACTGAATGACATTCTGTTGTATGGCTGTACCACAATGTGTTATCTCTTCACTTGACACCTGGCTTACTTCCACATGTTGGTAATCATGAATAATGCTCACATGATCACTGATGGACAAATATTCTTCCACAGTATTTAGAGTCTTGAAAAGATATTTTTATTTTGTGCCTCACTATTCCTATGATACCAAGCAGGTGTTTGCTGGATAAATGAATTAGATTTTCTTTTGTTCCTAGGGAGAAGTGATGTGTAGGAGACCAATTCAGAACTGTAGTCAAAGGGTGGTTATGTCAAGCCTTACAAAAATCTGTTCATGTACACTAGTAATGCTATTAATGACTAATACTGAGCACTTACTATTTGACTACTAGTATAGTCAAACACTGTTCCATGTACTTTGAAAACATTTGCTCCACTTTTTAATTAATATGATCCTGATGTTCAAAGCCCTGGTGAAAGTAGCCCTTTTGAGACTATAAACTGTCATAAATACATATGTTCTAATGCAGGCATTCACTGCCCTCCCCCCACTCCTAATCTGTTGGAAAGATTGAATAGCTTATCCCTCCAGTGTGTCTGCTCTTCTAAATTAGGAAATATGTGCTTCTTACCCAGGTGAGTGTGTTTCTAGTTTGTAACTGTGTGAATCAGCAGAAGTGACAACACATGTATCCAGTGACTTTTAGCAGCTTGCCACATGTCACTAATGAGAAAGCAATAACGATCCAGCAGCTCTCTTGCCTGCTTGTGTTTGTGCAAGTGTGCACAAATCTAATCTTCTAATCTAATTTAAAAGAATGGTCCATGGTATCTGTAGAGACAGTCACAGTTTTAACAACAAGGGATCTCAACTGATATTCATGCTGCAGGTTTCCAGATGAGAACACTAAAGGGACCCCCTTTGCATCCAGAGCAGAGACATTGCATAGTTGAAACAAAAGAGTTTCAAGAAGATGGTTCTTTGTCTTTACGAGTAGATGAAGTGGAACAGGCCACAAGAATGAACACCCTAAGACCCTTGGGACCTTTGAAATGTTAGGAAGCTGTATTTTCTCAAGGGCTACTGAGGCAATGTCAAAAGACGAGAAACCACCTACCTATGAAAGCAATACAATTTAGTCTTTCAAAGAGAAACTCTAAAAAGTGTTCCAAAAATAAGGATTATAAAAATCTACCCCATCAACACAACAAATAAGTTATAGGATTCCTGCCTGCATTTTAGTCATGGAGGGGAAAGAGGACAGAGAGGATAAAGGTTAAAAGGGAAAGGATCTAAAAGGGGAGAGATTGATGTGCACACAGAGCTTGTCTGTGGAAAAGCATGTAAACACAAACAGAGAGAAACCACAGACATTTTATTTCCCACCCTGGTCCCTGGAGAGCCCCATTGGGAATCTGGGGCTTCCTTGAACTAGCACAATCTCATTTATCTTTTCAGACTATCACCAGTTACATGTGAGGAGGACCTTGAACACAGGGATATTTCATTAGATGGCTGTGAAAGTGAAACTTTTGATATTCCCTATAGGACAGCGCAGATTGGAAAGTCCCAGTTCTAGTATGAATACAGTGTCTTCAATAAAAGCTGTGGGGAAATTACAAGGAGGACCACACTGAGCACAGTTCAGCTTCCTCCCTCTTGGTGACTCCATGTGCAATGCCCCCTTGTCTTCCTGCTCTGTTTCAAGAATTCTTCTCAAGAGCACACTAGCCAATAGCCTGTGTAAGCTAGTCTTTACATGACAGATGGCATGGCATATCACTTGGCTAAACTATTGTGGTAATCTGTGAACTACTACTTTTTGATCATATGGACAAATATCTGAGTCATAGAAGTAAACAAGGAATTTTTTTGTTCTCAAGAATTCTATCAAGGGCCAATTAGGTACTGTGCATTAGCAGTTAGTAAAGCTAACAGTCTTTCCCTACTATAGTTAGCATTTTGTGAGAACAAAAATTAAAAAAAATACTGATGTATTCTGATGGAAGTATACGCCTTACCTCTTCGGTGAGCACTGACATATCCTTTGACTCTATGTCTTTTTGTTCTTTTATACATTCCCCCCCCCCCCCCAGAGTTCAATTAAAGGGATGCAGCTGAGACAAGAACTCTGTTCCCTTTTATGTTGAAATAATCAGGCGGGCCAGCTCTGAGCAAACTGTGACCACTGTTTTCCATGGTTCTTCATTAAGCTCTGCATTGGTCAAGACATGCTCCCAACTCCCTAGGCTCCTTTTCAGATGACTTGAGATTGTCTGCTCCTTTCACTTTCTCTAAGAACAAGTTTTAGGGAAGTTCTAAGAATGAATGGGAAAGTAGTTTCCTTAAGGAAGAGAAGAAAACATGAAGATGGCTAATTGAGGAAGTGGCTTCAGATTCTTCCTTTATGATGCATGGGAATGAGAAGATTGCACTGAGAATGTGCTCTCATCAAGGCCCCCCGCTAGGTTCTAAGAGAACTATATGGATGAGAAAGTCACAGTCCCTGTCCTCCTAAAGTGTGTGATAACCTTAATTAGAAGGAAACACAGTGGGCAATCACTGGAATATTCTTGGAGAGCTTCTTGGAAGAGGTGGCATGTGGGCTACCATTGAATGATATTATTGAATTGTAGAGCTGCTCCAGATAGGATACAGATGCAGGGTCTCCATTCTCAGACAGTCAGCAGTGGAGCAGGGTATCTTAGGCAGGGGTGGTACAAACGCACCACTGGAGATAGAGAAGGATCAGTCCCATCCAGGAGGCCCAGTGTGTCTTGTTGCCTTGCAAGGTGGGGGAGACTTCATTTTTTTGGGCAGTGGAAAAATACGCTAGTATTTGATGCAATAAATGCCACAACTGAAATGGAGATTTAGGAAGTTCATTATGGTAGTTTTGTGCCTATTGATTATGGGGGACAGCCATTAGAAGGTAATGAAGCCGTTCAGATATGGGACATCAGAGTCTGAACTAGGGAAGTAGAGTATAAAATGAGAAGAAAGAGAGCAATGTGCTCCATCTTAGCACCTGAATAGCTCAGAAATTAGCAGGAGCTTAGCATATTGCCAGAGTGTAAAATGATGTGTGTGTGTGTGTGTGTGTGTGTGTGTGTGTATGTCTACTGAAAAGTGAGACAAAGGTTTCAAAACTAGAGGAATAGAGTTTATTATGACACAGACAGTGCTGTGTCTTGTTGTCCTTGGAAATCTGAGAAAGGGAAGCTGTAAACATGTGGGGTGCTGTTGCTCTCCATGTACAAGATGGCATTATGCTGTGGCTTTGAAAATATCCACAAATGTCTCTTGGAATGTCATTTTCCATGGACTAATGTGGTTTGTGTTGAAAGTGCATATATATTTTTTTCATCAGTGGTTTTACTTTTATAAGCAGGTAGTTAAAGATTTTTTTCCTTTTAAATGTAAAATGTTAATTTAATTTAGTCTTTGCAGCATGGGAATGGGATACTAATGTGGCTGAAAACAGCAGTTTATTTTTTGTGGGTTTGACCATTTCAGAAACTTAACATTTATGAAAAATATTATTACTAGGAAAATAAATTTGAAACCACAGTCCAACTTCAATGAGGATTATATGGTGTTTTTCCATTCTATTACTTAAATACTCCAAAGATTCTATGCCTCAGAGCAGAGACTTATTATAACTTTGCTGCATAGGAAAACAGAGAACCCCAGAGTGGATTCTGAAGTGGTTTTGCCCATCTACCTCTGGGTTGCTGTTCTTGGAAAACAACTCTTGGTTTAGCCCAGTGGAGCATTCTGTTCTGTAGAGAAGTCAGCCAGTAGCGTGCAGCGACATGATTGTGCAAAGACAGCGAAAGCCACAACTGCTTTTAGCCCCTCACCCAAACAGTGGGAAAGTATTTTGGGGTATAAGAGTCTTAGAAAGATTAATTATAAACTTCCAGAGAAAAGATTTCCAGTTCTCTCTGCCAGTATATTTATTTACTTTGTTTTGATTGATTATCCTAAGATGAAGTCTTTGTCCGAGCTAAGTCTGATGACCAAAATAGTTATCACTTTTCAGTGTGTTAACTGGGAAAACCAATGCCCCATGTTCTTCTGTAGCCTACCGACCTTTATGTAGTTTGACAATATGAGGCTATGTTAAGGAGCTCATCATATTGAGCATGACTTGGGAGGCAGTGGACCAGTTCTGCTTTGCACTTCTTAGACTGAATCCTCGGACAAACTGGGGATACCACTCTCTAAAAGGGTATACATAGAGTGTGTTCAGAGTGGTAGAAGGGATCTTTTGAGAGAATCTGCTTATTAGTCTAGAGAGGAAAAGATTAAACACTAAAAGAATTGTGATTTATACCCATAAGTAGGATTGCTGCATTATTCATTAAACTACTTTCAAGTTTTGTATATTTTCCACAGTGGCTACACAATTTTGTATTCCCATCAACTGTGTGCAAAAGTTACCCTTTCTTCACATCCTTCCAACACTTGCCATTTGTTAGACTATTACATCTTGAGGATAAAGAGCTTATCTTAATCATTTTTGTCTCCTTGTATTAAAATCAGTATATAGTGGATCCTTATCAATGTGCAAAAAACATAATAAGAGCTTTCTTCCTATCTCCCAAAGGCTGTCTTATGCTTACATATGTCTGGGGAACAGAACTAAGACCAATGACTAGGAATTATGGAAAGACAGACTTTAGTTCAGTGCAGACTATCAGTCCACCTAACAGGTATGTGTGTGTGTGTGTGTGTGTGTGTGTTTACTAACAGTTACAGCTCATTGTGACATGATTGCCCAGTTGGGTTGCAGTCTTGCTCTAACCATTAATTCCTATAGGGGAGCTTATGGAGTTTACAGCAGATGCATACAAGGGCCACGAAAACATTTCAACTCATGTCGCAGGCTGGACATCACATACTTGGAAATGGTGGGAACTCTATGGCAAGCCAATGTGTGTGTGCTTCTCTGAAAGGGGTAGCTACTCATTAATTCTAGCTGACTGTTGCTATGTAAGAATGCAGGTTTAATATTGCCAGACCTTTCAATTTTCAAGGAAAAGTAGAAATTAAGATTTTATGTAACATTTCCTGATTTGAAAAACATCACATGGGTCCAGAAAGCCTCACTGTAGCCGAGTATGAATGGGGCAGCAGAGTGGGGGGGGGGGGTTGCTACTCTATACCCTTTGTGTAGCATGTGTAGTAAAGTCTCAGGTATGAGGACTCATCTTGAGGAGTTTTGATCAGTTTGTTCTCTTCAGGCATAAACATACTCTTGTCTTCTACCTCAGACCTTTGGCCATCCTGTTTTTGTAGCAAGGAGATTGTGGCTCAGGCTGGTCTCCTGTGGCACTTCTCATTTCTCCCCCAGCAAAGCCTGTCTTCTTAGTGTACTGTCAGCACTCCAGCTGCACTGCAGTTGGCTGCAGTCGGCCACTGCCCAGTGGCTTATTGTTCATCTTATTTGTGTAATTGGGCTGCAAGTTTTTCAAAGCAAGGGGTTCTATTTCATGTTATTCCTATCATGTTCAGCATGGTGTAGAGCACAAGACACATGAGAGCACTCAATAAGAACAATTGGTTGCCTGTTGCTAGATGATCTACTTAGTAGATTGCTTTCTGCATTACTTTTGGTGGAAGGTGAGGTAATAAAAAGAAGACCACCAGCTCCTGAGTGCAGAATTAGAAATGAAATGAGTGGATCTCTTTTAGAGATCAAAGATGCATGTCCTCCATCCATTGTTGACTGCAGATCTCAGCTTTCATGAGGAAAATGATGCTCAATGTGTTTCTTCAGTCACAGGCATTGTCTCATCCTTTCCCACCAAACATGGAATGGAATAAGCAGTTACTTGTACCCTTGTTTAGATTCATTGATTACAGGTGGGTTCTGATCATAAGTAAGCACTTTAAGGTGTAAGTAGATGCCTCTGATAAAAGTTGTGCAAAAGGAAAAAAATAATTTAGACTGGTTATGATGATCTAGTTTCTATCCCTTCCTTTTTATTTGAAACATATTTTGTTTGTTTTAGAAATTTCTTTTTTCCCCCACATATGTGAAACAGAATAAAATATAAATAGTCCCTAGTCATTTGTGATAATGGCACTGGGTATACTTTGGATACTGGAGTTCACTAATTGTAAGTTCAGTTTTCAAATCTTATTTTAGCAAACTTTCTTACTTTCTGGTGAAGTTGCTAGTAAGCACAAAGTGCCAAAAATAGTAAGCCTTTCTTTATTCCTTATAGCTTTTGTCCCACAATTGTTTATTTAGTTGGATTCTGCTACCATTTTGTTATGAAAACAAGGAGCTGAACGATTTATTCAATGAAAATTTATTGAGCCTCTATTATGTGCCAGGCTATATTTTAACTGCTTAAGACACAAAGTTGAAGACGTCAGACAAGGCCCTTGCTTCCTCAAAGCTGACTTTCTGCAGATAACCACAAATCAGTGAATACAAAAAATACAAGAAAACTGGACAGTGAAAAGTGTTGGGAGAATACAACAGGATGGAGAAAATGTGTTTGTGAGGGAGTTATTCTCGATTGGAACTGTGACATCTTAAGCCATGACATATGAAACTAGAAAATCCAGCCATGTTATGATCTTAGGAAAAAACATTCTAGATCAATAAAAAAGCTACTACAGTGCATCTAAGACAGAAGCTCAGAAGTTAGAGACAAAAGAAAGTTTAGAACTAGTAGATAGAATCATTATATAGTGAAATTATGTAACAACTTTTGCAATTGAAATATATCTGGTTATGATCATTCAGATCTCAAGAGTCTATGTCATGATCTCAGGAACATATTCACTATAAGAATATTCTCTAAAATTAGAGTAAGTCAATATTCCAAAGTCTGTGTGACACATCCTACTTTGGAGCTTCAGATTTCCCATGGGTAGGATAGGACACTTGTAGTATTGCAGGAAAATGACATCTGGTATTATTCTTAAATTGAATTTGCTTTGGAAGTAATCATGCATGCAATGAACAGAGTAAGAAACAACTCCCTTCATCCTATAATATAATAATTGCTATCAAGGATTATAAGAGGTTATAGACATAGAGCACCCAATTTTAACATTAACTGGACAGGGAAGAAAGCTGTTCTGGACAAAGTTTCAGATTTTCTTGGACTTCTTGGTATCTGCACAACAGAGACTTGCTAAGTTGCCAACACATAACAAGCCAGAACCCTGATCCAAAGAGTATTTGTGATATGCAGCCAACACAGAACTGCTTCCCCTCCCAAAGGGTGGTCTCCAAATCTGTTGTAGCCTTCGGCAAGATTTTTATATCACAATTGAAACCAGATGCCCTTTCTGCCCTTTCCTGTGCTGTCTGAGTTACTACCGTGCAGGGAGTGTGAGGCATGGCACTTTCTCACGCACCTTCAGTGTGCCTGGCAAGAGTCCTTATGAGACATTCTTTTTCGGAAACCTTGCTGTGAAACACTGCAGCAGCAGAGAACAGACATGGACGCGCCAGGCTTGTGAGGTTCTGTTCATTAGAATGTTTCTTGTCACACGTTAAAACACCAGTCCTTAGGTTCAACAAAAGTCAACTCTGGACAGTTTCTACTTTAGAATGTTTAATCCTAAATTTGTCATATTAGTTAGAATATGTAATCTGAAGAAAAACCAAGCATATACTCTCTGAGTTTTACCAGAGGACATAGCTCTAGTATGTGTGTGTGTGTGTGTGTGTGTGTGTGTTTGATGGGTATCTATGGCATGTATATTCCATATACATGATATTGAGGATGTAGAGTATCAAAAATCAGTGTGAATTTTTGATTAAAGAGACACACTAGGCATAATAATTGAATATAATGTGTGGACTTTAAACCCTGGTATAAGTTGAAAATTAAAGAACAAGAGAGATTTTAAATGTGAATTGAAACTTATGACATTAAGGAATTATAGGTATTTTATGAGGTCTGATGATGATATCCAGGTTATATAAGAAAATGCCCTTATTTTACAGAGATACACACTCAACTATGTTGTGAGATAATATCACATCTGTATTTTTAAAACACTTCAGCAAAATATCAGATGAAACAAATACAGTAAAAATGTTAATTGTTCAGTCTAAGAGATGGGTTTATGGAGTGTTTTTCCACAGTTCTATTGATTTTACTTGAAGATTTTATAATTTAGAGCTTAGGGGAAAAAAATCTTCATACAGCAGAACATAACATTGATTTATTAGCTAAATAGCACTGCTTTATGATCGTCACAGATGTTGCTTTACTCTGCCTGGATATTAGGTGATTTCTTCATCATGGGACAGTACAAAAGTAGACTAATCTTCCCACTCTTTGTTTTGGTTTTGTAACTTGGCCTATGATTATAGGTGGTAAAGTAGTTCAAAAGTAAAACTAAACCATATGGAGTCCTAAAGTTAGTATTTTAAACATTTTGTTGTGACCTTAACTTTAAAAAAAAATCTAAAACTACAGTTGCCAAAGTAGTTTTTCTTCCTTTCAAAATGTATATTCTACACACTGGATTGTATAAACTTGTATAAAATTATTGGTATTATCTTAGACACATACATGCCAATCAGTGGCCATCATTTTTCTTTCCTGTGCAGAGATTTTGAGGAGTTTTTATTGTAAAAATCTATGTGTTATTTCTGTGTTGTTCTTCATTGCGTTTTTGTCAATGATATATACCAGTACGGTATTGGTAGGATTTATTCCCCTTGGTATATTTCGATACTATAACCTTAAATTAAATTGTGTCCTTGTTTCCATTGAGTTTATAATGGAAATGACAAATTCACATTTTATTGGGGCTGATTCAAAGGACCTGGCTATAAATGCAACAAGACAGATTGTTGTGTTTTATTCCCACCTACCTTAGTGAATACTCGTTAGTTCTCTTTTCTTATTTTTCACTTTCACTTGTTATCAGTGGTTGCAGAGTCAGTAGCAAAGGGAATTTTACTGTCTTCTTTCCTCAGCCTCAACATGTTAGTAAACTGTGAGTATTGGTACTATTTTTTATTTTCAAAATGGAACTGTCTTGGTATTGAACTAAAGTTAAAGTCCTAACAATGTTACCATCAATGCAAACACCCACTCAACCTCTGTGACATTAAGCACTATTGAAGGTGCTGTTGGTTAGAGATTGTGGAGGGGGAAAGATGGAATTAGGAAACCTAGTTTCTGTTTTCTGGCAAACTGCAGAGACAAGAATCAATTCCTATTGAACGTATGTAACAAGCACCAAGTGAGTACTGGTTATGGCCAGTGAGGTGGTACAAATTCAGGGTCCAAGGACTGCTTCAAGTTGGGCTATCATGGCTTCATGAAGCAAAGAAAACTTAAAAGTAGACCTTTAGCAGGTCAGATTCTGACTGGAAAAGAAAGGGCGGGAAACTATTTCCGCATGAGGTAAATGAAAAACAAGGAGTGCTTGGGCACCTGCAACAAATGGGTCAGTTTGGTTGGAGGGGTTAGTTCTGATGGGACAGGGTATGGTGCATAGTAATGTGGTTATGGTGGACACCAGGGAAACAGTAAAGGTTTGGGTTTGTGAGATATGCGAGACGCATTAGGAGCTCAGTCTGGCAGCTCAACTCAACATTTACACAGTTGCAAAGGAGAGCTATTAAGACAGGAATATCAATTTTACTGCAAAATAGTCAAAGTGGGAAAGGTAATAAAGTTTGAGTAATGAGAATGGGAATAGAAGAGTGGAATGATTATAAGACACATTGCAAAAGAACTGATTTGATTTGATGACTGAATTTAGGTCTTTGAAAGAGAATAGGGAATTTCACATGAATTTGCATCATTTCACTGATGTAAGCAGTTAACTGTAAGTTTAAATACCTCTTATGACTCAATTGAGAGCCTTTGAAAGAAAACTTTTAGTTCTTTACTAATTTATAGGAAAGTTAGTCCCACCCTTATAATTACTAAACATTTACACAAACCCTTAGAATGGTTATTCACTTCCTTTAGCTTTGGCTGTCTTTGCAGCCATCTGCAGGAATTAGGAGTTAATGCTGTGGAAGAGGAGACTGTGATCCAAAACTTGTTGGTTCATAATTGGATTTTAAAAGCACTTGTGCAAAGGCAGAAATAGTCTAGGAAAGAGGAGCCAGGATGCAGACCCCAAGGAGAGAATCCTTTAGAAAAAGCTCCATTGAAATGATAGTCACTGCCCTTCAATACAGGGCAGCACTGATTGGTTCTGCAAGGAGGAGGTTGGGGGCCATAAACCCTTTGACCTTACTCCCTTCCCTCCCATCCCTCGCTGATCTCCATCTCTCCAATTCAGATGGCAAGGAACCCATCGTTATAGTCCACACAGGTCAGCCACATAAGGCAGAGTTGGGTGGAGAAAGGCAGTAAACAGAACTGGGGGTGCAAGCAGGGTACAGTCACAGCATCCTCTTTTATAAAATATGACAATATGGGGTGTCAATGCATGGAGGGAGCTCTTCACAGAGTCAGAGTTTGAGCTGGAGGGATCTTGAGAAACAATTCACTTTGTTTTAGAGAAGGGGAAACAGCCTCATAGAGGTAGCAACTTGGGTACAGCTAGTTGTCACACATTTGAGAGGCAATGACTGACTTTTTGATACTCTGCCCTGCCACTTTCCACTGCTCCAGGTAGCTTCTATAAACTTTTCAGATTTTCTCAGGTCCACTGCACCATTTCTGCCACTGTTCAGCATAAGTGACAGTGGTAAGGAAGACACACTTGTTCAAGGGAAAGGGATGGCATCGGACTTAATTGCAGTGGCTGGGGCAGGAAGTTTCTGTAATGGAAGTTAGAGTCATGGTGAATAATCTCAAAAGTGCAGAAGTGTGTCAAAGAAAATAAAGTCAATCTTGATACACCTCAGGAAGAAAACTTAGCATTCTGGTGCTTTCCGTCATTTAAAAAATGGAAAATATACATAAAGAGGTATATTTATGAATGCAACATTGGTATCGATTGTACATTTAGTTTTGTATCTTGCTTAGTCATTTGATAATGAACAACTTGGAGCTCCAGTGGCGCAATCGGTGAGCGTGTGGTACTTATATGATAATGAACAATTTGCTGTGCAGTAAATTGTTTCAGAATATTTTAACAACAACTTTTTTTTTTTTAAGTGGAGGTAGCATAATTTTAAAAATGTCTCCTCTTTTAGATATTTGGATTAGTCCCTATTTTCTGCTATGGTAAATAATGATGTAGTGTTTGTAAATCATGCTGATCTCCTGGATTTATTTTTCTAAATAGGATGGTCAGTATATGCATTTTCATTGTCCTTTCTGATGGGTCACTGTGGAAGGAATGTGACTCTGGGGTGAGATGTTCTGATTTTTTTGGTTCTGTCACTTCCTGGATGTGTGACCTTAGGCATGTCACTTCATTCTGCTGAGACTCACCCCCTCCTCTGTTAATCAGGGCTCATGCTGCCCTCCTCTCTTGAAGAGAATGACAGGAGACAGTACCTTTGAGACCTGACACAGCAGAAGCACTGAACACACACCTGCTCGCGCTCCCTATGGGCTGAGTAAATTTGTCCGCATGTGGATGCACATGCCTGGGTGTGTTGAATGAGGAAACTATACTTACATGATTGTATTCAGCATCAACGAAATAGTAAAATTACCTTGGAAAGAGACAGCTTAAGACAATAGAGGATTCTTTCAGCGCAAGACACCTATGTAAAGCAAGCCTGAGGTACAAATACTGAAGACAGAAACAGGTGTCCTCAATATCTGTATTTTTCTTTGCACTGGGTTGCCCAGGAACCACTTATAACCTCGCTCTCCACTCCTTTCCGTCCACAGTACTCATCTTCAGACTTTACCAGCGGGCAAAGCATGTGTACAGCGAGGCTGCACGCGTGCTTCAGTTTAAGAAGATCTGTGAGGAAGCTCCTGACAACATGGTCCAGCTGCTGGGGGAGTTGATGAACCAGAGTCACGTGAGCTGCCGAGACATGTATGAGTGCAGCTGCCCTGAACTGGACCAGCTGGTGGACATCTGCCGGTGAGGCTGAGAGAACAGCCTGGCCGAGGCTGGGGATGCCACTCAAGGAACAGTTTAAATTAGTGGTTAAAAAAAAAAAAAGTTGCCACATTTTCATCTTCTTCTACATGAATGATGATCTCTTCTTCACTTCCTATATATAATACAGGGCTGAACATGTTCCCTCCTAAATATCTGCAGACTAAACATGTCAGGTTTTTGGTCTGAAGGGTTTCCCATCTTGGGGTATTAGGCATTTCTGGGAGGAGGCTTTTCTCAGACATGGGCCTCTTGTTACTCTCTCATAAGATTTCAGTCAGTGGTGTCCACTACACTGGCCTTCCTACCTGCTGTCCTAATGTGGGTTTTTATCCAAAAGAAGGGATAATGTGGAAAGAGCCCTCAAGTTTGATAGTTTTGTGGAGGGACATAGCTGAAGGATTTGTTTAGAGGGTCAGAGTTAACGTTTAGGTTAGGCAACTTGGAAAACAGGGACTGAACAAAGTCTACTACTTCTAAATGGTCTGTTGAGACAGAAATGTAAAGAGGGAAACTCTTTCACAAAGCCTGAGAACAACATATAATTGCTAGAGAATGGGGATAATAGAGTAGAATGGTCCCTTTACCCAGGAGAGGTATCGGTGACCTTGGGAGAACTGAAAGGGAAATTGGAAGAACTCTCAAATGGTTAGAGGTTATTTCCACTGTGAGAAGATAATACAGAATGCATGCAATTAATAAGGAAAATATAATTAACCACTTGGCGCCTGTGGCTTGCCTCACTGGTTGCCACACTCCCAGCCTGAAAAGTTTAAACCAAGTAGCTCCACTGATCACAAATGGCATGTGTAACCCAACTTGTCGAGACGCTTGAACATAGCATTGATGAGAATCATGATGCTGACGTCAGTGTTTGCTCACTAATTGTCAAAAAGCATTCCAGAGTTTGTTTCATTATAAATGTTGTTTTCTGAAAATATCAACTGCCCAGTAAATGGAAGGGACAATATTGTTCAGTTCTGGAAAAAGAGGAAGTGGAATGATTTTTACAAAATTCAGGAAGAAGCACCTTTGCCTGGAAGGTAGCCGGGTAATTTGAGTCCCTCCTGAAAAATGGAGAGAGATTTTCCAGTCTGCTGGAATTCTGTAAAGAACTTTCTCCTCTGGGGCTGATCAGCCTGCTCTCCATCTTTAAAACCTTATATTCTTGTAAGAAAAGAGGGAAACGATATTGAAAATAAATAGATGATAGTGATAAATGCAATGGAAAAAAAATTAGAAGGGACAAAGAATACCAGGACTGATCGGGTAATCTTTACATAGAGTGGTCAAAGAAGGCCTCTCTGAGGAGACATTCGAGCAGAGACTGAAAGAACTGAAGAAATGATAACAGCAAGTTGTGTAGGCCCTGAGGTGGGTATTTGGCCTTCATTGGCGAGCACACCAGTGTCATCTGTGGGCAGTGAAAGGAGATAGGTGATGAAGTGAGAGAGGTAGCAGGAGCCAGGCCTCATGGACCTTGGAGGCTGTTGGAAGATTTTTGGGTAAGATAGGTGGTAGCAGAAGTCTGAATGATTTGATGCAGGCTAAGTTTTAAAGGGAAATTCAAGATAATTTCTGTGTGACTGAAAAGGAATCAAGATGACACCTATGGTGTCAGCCTTAGTAAATTTCCTTGTTCCTAGAAAAGTCATATTTTTGGAAGCTAGACTTCACTTATTTGATCAGAATTATCTTATCATGTCATAAGAAATGAGAAGTGGACACTTTCGAGCTGAGACTTAAGGCACTAAAGGTTGAATGATTTGAACAAATTAGAAAAATGAGGCAGTACAAAAGAATTGTTCCAAAATCACTGTTTCCCCCTTTGTTACACTGGATGTGATTATACTTAAAGAGGGTTTTTTGTTTTTTTTTTTTTAAATATCTCTTTCTCCTAGCTTTAAAACTTTAGTGAAAAGAATTTTTGTTGACACACTGAACACAATGAACACCGAATAGGCCATGTAGAGCACAGAAACTGTGGAGTAGGATAAAAACCAGGCTGGTAGGTTGAGTTCTAGTTCTGCCTTTTTTCATCTGAGTTCTGTAATTGTGGAGTGTTGCCTTGTTTTACGATCTCCAGTGTGAAGACAGCTTCTCAGTTTTTGTTCTAGAAGGTTTTGTTTTTTTTTTTTTAAACTAAGTCTTGCTATTTTTGCCCATGGAACCGCAGGCTCATGTTGCCCTGGGTACCATGGACTCAAACATTTCCCAGCCTCAGCTTCCCAGGTAGCTGGGATTACAGGTGCGTGCCACCATGCCCAGCTATTTTTTTGGAACTAGGTCTTGCTACATTGCCCCAAGCAGGACTCGAACCGCAATCCCTGGTCCCCGCCTTGGCTTCCTAGGCTGCTGCTTACAGGCATGCGCCACCATTTCTGGCCTTGTTCTAGCAGTTTTAACACACAAGTCTGTATGTTAAAAAAATGTTGTTCCAGAGATAAATTAAATGATTATGTGTAAAGGGTATGGAAGAGTAACTTTTATTTGTTTTTCCATTTATTTGTCTTTGGAAACTCCTTCCTTTAATGGTAAAGTGTTTGTTCCTGACCCATTTTCATCTACTGTCCTGCTTTCAGAGGAAAATTCAGGTGTTTCTAGTATAAGGAGCTTTATTCTTTTTTGATGGTGGTTTTGTTTGGAAAGTCAATTGCTAAGTATAAAAATTAAATTCTACTTATTCTAGAATTGAGTAGGGACCAAGTTTCCCACATTGAAAGATTATTTTTCAACAAGTTGAAAATACTGTCCAGGATTGTTTTTTGGGTCTTAAGCATCTTATGTAATTATTTCTTTGCTGTCACTGTGAGCAGAAGAGAATTTTCTCCCAATATTCAGGAATTAAGTTGATGCATTCATTGATGTCATTCCCTTTTTCAGTCAACAAATACTTTGCAGTGGGTATTTGTGTCCCATGGAAATTTAAGTCTAAACTGCACTTTCAAAAGCTCTGATATTTTTAAGTGAATGTATAAGGAAGCAGGAGGAATAGAGAATAATGCAAGAGATAGTGGTAATGCAGGATCATTTAAAAATGGGATGAGAAAGACAAACAGTAGAAATCAGGAGATGGTAACAGGGAAAATTCGAATAAAAAGTAAAGATACTCTAAAGCTCTGTTCCTTCTAAAGCTTGAGACTACCTCCCTGGACTTGGCAGAGGAACTGTTCAGTGTGTGGGAAGGGCCCTGGGAAGGCCTGGTATGGACTGTGGGTGTATAGTAAACTCAAATTCTGGTAGAGGATTGTTTTGTTTAAGAATCACTGCCACTCCATACTTCCCTATCCCCTTTAATAATGCTAGTAGGGAAGATATGATTAAGACTGGGCAGACTGAGAAGTTTTGTTGCCTGAGGGAGAACAAAAGAGAAAGAAAGAACACTGATACGGTTTAAGAATTTACAATGTAAAGAAAACTTTATTCTCCGTGGTCCACTTGTGGCATCTTAAAATTCCATGAATTTCCCTGAAGGCCTGTTGATGAACTATTGACAAAAATAAAAAGACAACCAATTGAGTGAATGAACAAAGCATTATGATACCTAGAATTCTCTGGGCATTATCAATAAGCTAACACCTTAAATGTGATTCAAGTGCATTATATTCAAAAGCCATCACTAGGTAGCTTGTCCATAGGACAACTTTTAAGAAACAACTTATGGTCCAACTGGAAAGAAGGTGGTAGAGGGAATAGAATAGAATACCAAGGCTTGCTGATTTTTCAGTTGAGCCCTTAACTGCTCTTAAGAGAAAATCAATATAGATTCCAAAGAAAGGACCAGGGAGAGAGAGGGAAACTATCCTTATGTATTTAGGTTGTTTAGTTTCTTTTAAAAATTAAATTAATATTAGAAAACTTCAACTATGTGAAACAGAATAATAGTTAAGGGAAAAGATGAAGTTTGTCCAATTATAAGTAACTTTAAAATGAACAAAATATAACTTTTAAGAAATGACTAAAATTTAAAATAGAATTTACCGATGAACATAAAACAATTTTAAAATCTAATTATATGTGTGAGACAGCTTATTTGTTATCAATTTCCCTGGTTATACTTGATAAAAAAATTGCTTTTTATTTCTATTTTGACACTTGTTGAAATTAGAGTAGATTCACTGATGTATGGGTAGAAGAGAGGGAAACTGCACTGAAAATCAGGGAAACTTCAGGCACAGACTAACAGGATTTATTGCCAAAGCTATTAAGGAAAATGACAAAATTTAATAACTTAATAAAGGTCACAAAAGTAAATTTGCTGTCTTCCTCAGAAGTGTTTCCACAGCTTCATTAAGTGGCCATGCTGTTCAGCTTCTCAGACCCACTCTCTTGACCATATCAGAATTGAGAATAATGAAATACAAATCTGTACTTATATGGCCTGCCCTCCATGATCTTTAATGCTTATCTGGACAGGAAAGAAAGTTGCCTTTAGGGGCTCACTACATTTTGGGTTTAGGTCTTCTACTTATTATCCTCCTTAACACTCC
>PVHY01000125.1:154421-191348 GCA_004024945.1 Uropsilus gracilis | reverse complement strand
AGCAATCTGAAAGTGATTCTAACCTGGCTGTAAAAATCTTAGAGATTGTTTTGGAAGATTTTTTTCCCTGAGATTCTAGCAAGAAGATTCTAGACTTCAGAAGTTAGAAGTTGTATTACTGGTTACTTATATATACTATATATACTGTTTCTTTGTAAATCTGACTTTAAAATTTAACCATTTCCTAAAGTTTGCATTTGTTTATTTAAGAGATATTTTATAACTGGGCAAGCAGTTATCTTTTCCTTCATTTTTAAAGTGTTTCATATAATCAAAGTAATCTAAAGTTTTGCTAATATCAAAGAAAAAAAAAAACCAGCCTGAGCACATATTTAAAATTTAAAAACAGATATGATAATCCAGGTCATTTATTAAAACTAACAAATATCTGGTATTGTGCTTGTCTTGGACTAGAGGAATAGCTATAATAGATCCTTAACTGAAGATTTTCTGAAGTAATTTATTTACTACCCATCTGTTTAAAATCTAAATTTTACTTGTTTGGAAATAAATGAAATTAAATTGAAATACAAGACAAAATTCTGTGCTTTCCCTCTCTGCATTTGTAGCAAAGGTGGGTCTCATTGGATCTCCCCTTCACTCATAACCCCTCCCTACTGTGCTGTGCCTTGTGCCTTAAGCAAGTGTTTTGGGACATTTTAGGCAGAATGTATTCTCTCTCAATTTCTAAGGCATATGCCAGGAGCACACTAAGCGCCAGTAGGACCTCTGCCGATAGGACCCAGCTCCCATTCTGAGTGTGTGCCACTTGTTAGGGTGGCCTCCTGACTTGTGATCGCAAGTGTTATGACTTAAGAGGAAAAGGTTATTTATAATAGCATCATTCTCTATTTGGGAAATCTGAGCCCTTATGATTTCAGGCCATGCGGTTGATGCAATCCAGTCCATCCATGTTCATCTCTAGTAGGCAGGGTGGTGACAGAGCTGCTCTAGACATTCAGAAGCGAATGTATTTACCTAGAAAGATTTCTGGCTTCTGCTTTCTGAAAACTGGCAGGATACTCAGGAAAATAGACCCTCTGGCACAATTCCTATGGGTTCTGCAGCCAGTTAGAAACAACACTCTCAGTTTGCTTTAGGTTCAGTGTTTGAAACCACAGCTTTCAAAAATTGTTCAAATGAGAAAGTGTAAGAAAATATGCCTAGAAGTCCACTGAAAACCATAAAAGAAGTGGTTAACTTGCGTTCAGCATAATGGCAGTGTTTGAGTCTTAGAAAATCAAGTAAAAAGGCACATTATTCTTCTCTAGATTATGCCATCGTTGGCTTGGAAGCCCAAACTTTAGAGTCTTTCAAAGATGCTTCAGTGATGCCTCTATTTTCCTCAGCATCTTTTACAAGGAAGGAGAGTTTGACAGGACTACATATGATAACTTTTTTCTTAATCACCAAAGTGCAAGCAGGCCCTTAGCCAGCCTAGTAACTCAGAATGATTCTAGAAGACCAGCTTTTCAGCCAAGATGATCAGAGTTGACTCAGTTCAACTACTGGGCCATAAGCTGAATGTCTGAGGGACAGAAGAAGATGAATAATCTTTATTTGTAAGCATTTTTGTTTATTTCCTTAAACATCTATTTTCATTTGAAAAGCATATTTTAATGAATAAAACAGATGATGAAAAGAAATCAATCGAGAAAATCATTGAGAGGAAAATGAATTACTGTTGTGCAATAATTCTGATGTCCTAGAGTAGGGGTAATATTCTATTGATATTTTCCAGGAAGTAAAGTAGCTCATTTTGATGGAAAAAAGGGACAAAATTGTGCTAAATTAATTATGGGGTTTTTAATCTGCTATAAATTTGGAGTAAATCTTATTAGGAAGAATTGGAAATACATGTTAGCTTTTTTTGTCAGAATAAATTGCACTTTTAAAGATGAGCGATCCTTGTACTTTATGTAGGGCCTTTTACTTTGGTACAGATGTAAGGTTTGAAACTGTGCCTGGTTGATGGTGGCTAAAATAACCTCGTGCTGTGTGGTGGTTTATATAGTGGTTTCCATCCTAATCACACATTTCATCTGATGGTAAATTCTGAGTCCAGTTGTCAGATGAGCTCCCAAGGCAAAGGGAAAGATGGGTAAGAACCTGCAGAGGCCACATTCCTCTCTGTGGGAAGGTCTGCCTAATTTACCATTAGATATTAGACAGACAAACTGACCTAGAGATTAATAACATTTTCCTTGTTAACAGATTTATTCAGCACAAGTCTAGCGTATTCTATTCTAGGGGACTGATTTTATGTGAAATATAAATTCTTTAAGAATGAGGCTTAAATAGCCACTGGAGGAAGACCTCACGTTAATCTAAGATTGTGTGCTTTACTTTTTGATATGCTATTTGGAGCCAGTTTCTGATTCATACTGTTGTTCAGGTCCGTGGTCTGTTTACTCTTTATCTCTCTCCCTATCACTTATAGGTTTGCTGCATAGCTATTTAAGTGGTGACTTCATGGAATCAAGACAACAGCGGGTTATTGTTAGTGCTCATGAAATATGAGTGCTGCTAACTTTTACTGCTTAGAGCCCAAACCATTTTCAGATACAATGAAATTTCAAATCACCTTCTGAAACAGCATACATTTCTTAATGACCTACCATGTCTGACAACACCACCTGTGGAAAAAACCCCAACTAACCTCCCACCAATCCCTTCTCCCCCTTTTCTTCTTAGCACTTGTCTGTTCTGTGAGTGTCAGGCAAATCACTACCGTTTTTATAATCGGGTTCTAATTTTCTTTTTCTTCATTGTTTTAGGAAGTTTGGGGCCCAAGGGTCACGACTTACTGGAGCAGGATGGGGAGGCTGCACAGTATCAATAGTACCTGCTGACAAGCTGCCCACCTTCCTCGCAAATGTGCATGAAGCTTATTACCAGAGAAGTGATGGAAGCTTATCCCCTGAGAAACAGAGTTTGTTTGCTACCAAACCTGGAGGTGGAGCTTTGGTTTTCCTTGAGGCCTAAACAATGTGAAAAATCTCAGAGAAACTATTCAGGGTATTTAGGAACTGGCAGGACGTTGTATGCCACAGTAAATTAATCCTCTTTCTGTTTTGTATTATGATGAATGGTTGCTATTATCAAGATGTATTTCCAAAGAAATGGTTCAAAGTGCTCTATGCTTTATAATGATTATTTTTTCCATCTTAAAATATGTTTTCTATCAATAAGAACCAAGATTATGCTTGGACAGCTCTCTTAAGGATGATTTACTAAGATTTATTGATTTCAAAAGTTTTTTTAAAAAAGATATTTAAAAGATGAATGGTAAAAGACATTCAATACTGACCTCACAGATTGAACTTGAATAGCATGTACTGTTATAATCAAATTGTATGTAATATTCTTAAATAAAGTTCATTTCTAAATTCTCTTGCCATTCGTCTTCCTCTAACTTGCAGTCTTCTGTTGTTGTTGATGATGATGATAGTGAAGTCAGAAATTCTTCCTCAATTCGAGCTTTATGTCGCTATTAAAAAATTAAAGATGCATAGACTTTCTTTGATAGCAGAAATTTGACTATGAGATTCCCTCAGTTATCAAGTGAGAGAGAGAGATCACTTAATTTTTTGACAAAAGATAGATTTAGGAAAAAAATGCCATGCTCACTTAAAAAACAAAACAAAACAAAACATTTGGCATCACATAAATAATAGCTTTCAATTTTTTTGGTCCAAAACTTTATCGCTTAAAGGAGAAATTCAGATGAAAGATACTTTAAGTACATATCTTTATTTACATCAAAAGAGAATTATCTGGATGATAATTTGTTCATTCAATCTGTTCATGAAATTTACTTTTTTCTATCTGACCCTGCTTTCCTTCAAAGGCTTGAATCTCATAAGTATTGCAAGGTTTGTTTGGCTATATCACTATAGGGCAGGTGTGCAGGTCTCTGGGTGGGAATGTGAACTGATAGGAAATGTGACTATCTCTTTTGGAGTAAGTTATGAAAGAGCCTTCTGAATTATATGTCAATTAGGTCAAAAAGCATTTTGATGATATGATCTGATAAATGAGACAGTAGTAGTATAATGACCTAAGTCACTAAGAAAATTACCACAATTTTCTATTAATCTATGATATATATATATATATTTTTTTGCTCATAAATGAGCAAAAAATTGTTCAGATAAAGATTGACATCATTATCTGAATTTTAGTTTAGGAGATAGTGAAGAAAAGTCATATGTAATATTTCTCAAAGGATAACAGTCATATATAAAGAACTAGGAAGTCCATTAATTTTTTCCAGAATAAACCGCCAGTACTTTTTCTTTATCCAAAGATGAACACATTGAGAAACTTAACTCAAAAATTTCAAGGGAGTTTTGAGCTTTTTGAACCAAATAATCCCCAAACTGAGTCGATTTAAAGTGATAATCCTTTGTTTTAAAATATCTTAACATTTTCCACAAAAGATTTGTGGTTACTATACAATTCTTTAAAAGTACCTAGTTCATTGTAAAAAAGAAAGAAAAGAAAGACATTTGCAATTGCTTTCATATTCCATTTACCACAAGGCTTCTTTTTAATATGTGAGTAAAAATTTCCAGCATCCGCTCTGCTTTGGAGGACTTGGTTGTTCCAAGCCAGTTAATATTTGTCTTGATGTCTGACTTGAAGAAAATAACTATTCTTCGATTAAGCTACCACCAAGTGTTAGCATAGAAATTATGAGAGATCTCAAACTTGTCTGGAGAGGACAGGGCTAGAGCACTGGAAAAAAGCCTCTGATTGAAGATGGAATTTGAGCAGGACACTGAAGAATGAGTTGCATTTGAAAGCTGGGGAGTAAGACTGTAGATGAGCAAAGTGTATGAGAATGAGTGAATGTGGCATTTCAGAGTGCTCAGTGGGAGAGAAGGGTTTGCCCTGACAAATAGTTGGGAATAAGACTGGTCATACTTACTGGAGCCTGCTTTTGAAGTGCTCCAAATTCAGGCAGCATTTAGACCACAGACTGTGAAGACACAGTCCAGAAGCCACACCTGATGTGCAGATATATTTAGTTTAGCCCCCAGAGTACTTTAAAACTTGGGGTCCAAATCGAGAGATTTTACAGAATACGATAGCTTACTGACAATGGAAGATCTGACAATATTTTGGCCTCCATTTCTGCGGGGCAACAATGGACTGGAGCTAAGTGATGGCAAGGACTCTCTGGTGTGCCTCCATTTCCCTGATAACCAGACCAGTTACCACTGACCAGCTGAGGTCACTTGCCTTGACCAGCACACTTGCATAGCTATTTCATTCCACGTCAACACTTCTATGTACCCCTGTCTCTATCAATAGCAGTAAAAAGAGACCAAGGAAAATCAGAGAAAGGATTCTTTTATTTTTTTGGAAGCATAGTCCTATTTGTTTAGTATTAAACATGCTTAAACATTACATATTCAACTCCCTTCTGGCTCACAGAAATCTGATGTTGTACCAGTAGCCAGTGGAAATTGCTCTACATTTTTCAGTAGAGACCTAGTATACTGAAAATAAAAAGCTATTCCTGGTTTCAGTATGTCCCATCTTTAGGTTTATTGTATGCTATTCTCTATGTTCTTGCCTTTGGGCAGGGAAAAAAGCCCTTCAGATTGAACAGAGTTGCCCGTGAGAGTTAAGGAGGAACACTACAGCACTATTTATAATTGCAAGGTCATGGAAACAACCTAAATGCCCCAAAACGGATGACTGGATAAAAAAAATGTGGTATATATACACGATGGAATATTACTCATCAATTAAAAATGACAAATTCGATGATTTCATAAAAACATGGATGTATTTAGAAGAAATCATATTAGTAGAAACAAGCCATAAAGAAAAAGACAGAAACCAAATGGTTTCACTAATATATGGGATATAGTGAAAAAAAAAATAAAAGCCTTGGGGAAAAGTCAAAACAAGCTAAGCACCAAACTGAAGTGCACAACTTTGAGCAGGAGGGAAAGGGGGGGAAGGGAGGGGAAGGGCAAATCCTTGAGATTACAATGTTGTGAAATTTATATATAAATAAAAAAAAGAGTTAAGGAGGAACAAAAGAGGAGAGGACAAAAAAAACAGGAAAGATGGAGCAATCTCTTTCTTTTCTTTCTTAAACTTTAGTCCTATTTAGAACCTTATCATTTCTGTCTTAATGTCTGTCTTAATTGAGAGCAGGGACCATTCATCTAACATGGTAATTTAAATCCATATTGAATTAATAGGAATTAAAATGATGATGATACATCTCTATTAGTTTATAATTCTGGCTGGATTTGGAGGTTTCAGCTATTAAAAATTGTCCTTGCTTAGAGGCAAGTGATAAGAATGAATGAATAAGCAAGAGGTTGTCACTGCATGTAAGACAGATTATTCTAAATCTCTGTGGATAATTAAATAAATACAAGAAAGCATTCTATTTTGCCACTGTAGTTTAAGAGATAGTGTGGTTATTTAAAAAAAAAAAAAAAACATACCAGTTTATATAAAAATTTGTCAAGGTCAAGCATGGTCTCATAGGGTTTCTTGGTAGCTTTTGCTTTGAGTCTGTTAATGGAATAAAGAAAATAAGGAACCAAACCATTTTTATACTGACACCAACTTAGGGCCAACATTCAGAGAATTTAATTTGCTGGACAGCTGCCAGTACTTGACATCTATTAATTCAATTACCTTTCCAACAAACTTATACATTGGTATACTAGAATCCTACATTATAAAAGAGGAAATAGGCTCAGGTGGTTTAAACAACTTACCCAGCCCATCATACAATTAGCAACTAATAGATGATTTGAACACAAGCAGCTCTCACAACCACTAAGTGATAATGCATTCCAGCAGCAAAGCAACATTTTTAGTGAAATGTTTCACATAATATTCTCTTAGATTATTCCACACAGCACTACAGACTTTAAGGAATATCAGTGGGGAGAGAAGAACAGGCTGGCAGAAAAAATATTGGAGGAGTAAGAGTGAGAGGAAAAAGGCTTAAGGGCAGAGGGCTAGACTGTAAGTCCACTGAGGGCAGGGATCCAGGAATCTATTTTGATTTTGGTCACAAAGAACTCATTCAAGGAGTGTTTATGAAGAAGTTGATTAGTTAAATTCAGGAAGCAACAGAACCTTTCCAGAAATCTGTGGATGAGAGGTGAGGCAGACTTAGGCAAGAAAGTAGGAATTCAGGACAAGAGAGAAACATTAGCAAGAGAAACACAGATGACAGAGAAAAAAGTGAAAAGGGTAATAGGGCTATATGAATTTTACTGGCAATTTTTGAGTTCAACTTTTTTCGTTTCCCCCCCCCCCCATAATAAATACAGAAAGGAAGTTTTTGAAATTTCCAAATATGTTTTGCAGAAGCAAGAAATTGAACCACCCCTTCTTTCCCCAGTAAGACCTATACTAGGTGTCTTTACATTTACTCTAGAGTACTCCTGAGGGCGTAGCAGGAATATTTTTTAGGGTGCTCTGTGACTGATAAATGGCCTCACGTTGATTTTTTCATTTCTGTTGATTTAGCTCCTCAACTTTGATTTTCTCCTCTCTTCTTACCACCCTTTGGGTCTGTCCTCTTCTTAAAGCTGGCTCTTAAAGTTTGAGAAACTATTAAGACTCTTAAGAAACATTCCTTATAAGAGTTAAGACATGTAAGGAACACCTAAGTATTCTGGTAGCTTTTCTCAGAAAAATCCTCTAAGGAATCTCAAGTTTTAAGTTGTTCTTAGACTCTGATTCATTTCATGCTTTAGAACCAGCTATCTTTGAGCTCACTCTTAAATTACAGTCCTTTTCTTTCTCTCTTTTTTAAAAAAGTTTGATATGTTACTTTAGCATTCACCTTTTAAAAGCATGCAACTTTAGTATTGTAAACTAAAAAGCATTTAAAAATTTTATAGTCAGTGCCACTACATAAATATCCACCTTTCTGAATGCCTTTCCTCTCCACAAGGAAGATTTGAAGATTACAGATAAAAACTTATGTGTTGTGCCTAGCAATTGAACAGGCATATGGAAATGAAGTTTTCCCCTACACCTCCTCCAGCAACATGTCATTTATAAAACATAGTTGAGTGCTTCTTGCAAGTTGAGAAAACTGCTGTACTTATTTTCAGTGGTGAGAAATCCTGTTCTACATAGATTTGATTTTTAGAAACTTAAAGAAGACACCAGAAGTTAGATTTTATAGTTTAGTTATTATGAAGGGGAGAGAAATTTGTGAGAAGTAAGAAGATTCTAAAGTAATGGACTGGGTTTTTCTTGTGTGACTAGGGAAGCAGCTTTGTACGTGCCAACAGTAGTTGGAAATACGGCCTCCTGACTAGCACAAGGTTGTGCTCTCCACAGGGGCTTGAAGGGCTGTACTTATTCTTGTGCATGTGGGTATGTTGGCAGAAGTGGGGTGGTCTCAATACATTATAGTTTTTCTTTGTACACTCTAATTTACAAAATAAACAATTAAATGAGCTTAATTTCCCTTGCATTAGTGTGGGACAGTGTATGTACAGGGAAGAGCAGGGGCAGAAGGGGAACAAAGAACAAACCCAAGAGGAAGCAACTGAATAGGTTGTTTTTCTTGTTTGCATCTTCCCTAGGGCAGGGCACGAGTATGAGTTTATTTTTCAAAAGCCTTCAACTTATGTCTTAGTGCTGTGGGAGAAAAGAAAACTATGATAACTTTTAGCAATTAATTAATAGAGTGGGTAATTTGGATAAGGAAAGCTATAGTGTTACTCCAGATGACCTGTTGAGTAGAATATTTATGAGGGCTATTCGAATTGATATATTTTTGTATAATAAACCCACTGTGGTTTTATGTAACACATTTGTTCAGTTAAAATGTTTTAATGCACTACAAAGTTGAATCAGAGACAAACCTATCAATTTCTTTGTCAATTCTTTCCTGCCGCAGTTTCAGGAGTCTTATTTCTTCTTTTATTCTGTGTGTTTCTCTATAAAATAAAAGCTTGGAGTTAAATTTTAAAATGAAGCCTGGCATTTCTATTCGGAAAAGAATCAATCAACAATATACTGACTTTCTATGTGTCCATAAAAGTTCTTGACACACCCATCCTTCAACATTCCCTCCCTATTCATTGCTTGATGCTTTGAGTCCCTCAGCACCTTCCCTCTTAGGTGCACGCACCAAGTCATTACCACAATACCTGAGTCTGCCTGCACCCCAGCTGCTGTTCCCGTAGGCACCCTCTTATAGGGGTACAGCCCTGTTCACGTCTTCTTCCTGTTGCGCACAGGAAGTCGAAAAGCTGTACAGCTATGCACATTCATGTGTTAGGTAGCGGGAGGAAGATGGGACCTGAGGAAATCGGAGGCTCAGACATTTACCCTCTCTGCCAATGAGGACCTAGCCAGGTCTCCCATTAACTTCTCTTCCATGTGTTTTCCGAACAGCGTCGGGAGGAGGATTTTACCCAAAGGGGAGAATGCCATTCTTTCTCTTTTAATAAAACTTCTCAGTCTTGACCTTGCTATCAAGGACAGAAAAATTGGGCTCTGCTGATCTGTTCTCACAAAAATGGAAGGATATTCTCTCATTATGCCATTTCTAATAATCCGTGCACAGAAAAATCCAACTGCTAAGAGCAGTCATTTAAATTGTTTGTAAAAAAAAAAAATTAAAATTGTTTTCCAAGAAAACATTTCGTGAAAAACCTTCTGCCTTGCTTTCCTCAACACCACCGAGCTGCTACCCAGCTCTAGGGGACGCTTCTGCAAGACAACCTTGCTGTTTGGAGACCTTTGAAAATGGATAGTACTCCAGTCGCTCTTCTCTGGCGCGCACTCCTGCTGGCTCTGCACGGTCTGCTCCTCCAAGCACCGCGGCCAAGTTTCCTTCCTTCCTTCAGTCCCTGACCCTTGGCCCCATGGTGACAACATACAGCATACAACATTCTCACTCACCTGCTGAGAGACTCTGCATCTCTGAACCGCTCAGAGGTACCTCTCCTCACTAAAGTAAGCTTGATGTTGATGTTTCTTATAAATAATTCCAGCTATAAAAGAGTATAATTCTATATTTAACGATAGTATTATATCAACTTACATCCTGAGATTCTTTCGGTTCTTTGCAAATTGCCTTTTTGCTTCTCTTATGACATCATGGTAAGTTGGAGCAGGCGGTGTGATAAGGTCATGGTTAAGGAAAGATTTCCAATGAGAAATAGTTGGGAGCAGTAAACAATAGCCTTGGCAGAGGGATCAAGGAGGGGGGAGCATGTTATATGGCCCTCCCAGACATGAAAAGTTTCAGACATGAACATCAGCAGTGTTCCAAGAAGATGGAGATAAGACAGAACCTATCAGTTCACTTTAAATTTGTGTTCAGTTCTCTGGACCACCATTCATCACACACTATGAATTAATAGTTTCGTGAATCCTACAATTTACTCTTTTGTGGCTTTGTGTTTTGGTGTATTTAAAAGCAGCAACTTGTTAAATGTAAATATTAAAAATATACCCAAAGTTTTGGAACTCTGGCGAGGCGGTTCTTCGTTTCTATACGCACTGAGTTACCACAGGGTCTCTTGACTTCTGAGAGGCCATAGAGGTAACTAGCAGCACATGCTGGCTTCCTCAGTTAACTTGCCCTCTAATTGCCTGGTTGAAAGATGGTCAGCAGAAGCTCTGAGTGTGCTGTTAATGAGGCTGGAGCTCTTGTGCTGTTTCTGATAACATCCATGACTCTGTCCCTAATACTAGTCTTCACCCACATCTGTGTCTGGTAGAGCAGACACATGTCTTTTAAAGCAGAAATCGGTAGACTAAAAGAGGCAGCATTCAGCTTCATGTCTCACTGACAAACTGAGAGCTCTTACACTGCTGTGATCATCAGGAACGGGGATGAGACTTGTTCCTAGGGCCTAAGTCCTCATCCTGAAGCACACACTTAAGCTATTTTTGTCTTTCTTAGAAGGCAATTGCCCATTAAAAAAAAGTGTGTGCTATCTCAAGGCTGTGCTTGATGCCCATTTTAGTCTTCACTATATGGGAAAGATGTTGGAAGAATTCCAGTGAATTTGGCCCTTGGGGACAGGACTATGTTGACATGTAAGCGTAGGACCTTAGTTTCCTGGATATTGTTTCTCAGTTGAGATAATAAAAAGGATAAACCTGACTAACTCCATAACAAAGATTTTCATAATGCATGTGCACAAAATCTGTATCTTTTCTATGAAGCTCTAAACTATACAGGAAGTACCTTCATTCACTTATAATTTGATTGTGAAGATCTTAGAATTAAGGAAAAGAAGATCTGGTTTTCTATACATTCAAAACTACTTTCTCAGAATACTAGAAATGACATAGATAATGCTAGAACTGTTAGAACTCAGTGTCACAAAGGCCAAAAGAGGGGAGCCATTTAAGGAGGAGTGTTAAACAAGCCATAAAGGTCAACCTGAAAACCAAGAAGACCAAACAGGGCAATGCACTTATTCACTCAACAATTACTTTCTGAGCATCTGTTGTGTGTCAGACACTGTTCTGGCCCCTGCAGATTTTATAATGTGGACAAGATATGCAAAATTTCTACTCTAATATGGCTCACTGTGCAGGTGTGCATGCATGTGTGTACATGTCAAAGGGACAGAATATAAGCAAGCAAATATGGTAAATTTAAACACTAAGTACTGCACAGGAAGTGAAATAGGGTATTACAAGAAGAGTATGACTGGGGATGTGTATGAGGGACAAAACAGAGAAGGCTCCCCTGGGGTGGGTGGTCTGTGGAAAGGAGAGTAAAAGGAAGACAAATTAGAGGGTTATTTCTGTACCTGAGGTAAGACTCAGCGGTAACAGAGGAAATGGGAAGAAGGTGATATTTCAACATTATACTCTGGAGCAGATAGAAATTAGTACTATTTTGAAATGGGTGTACTGAAGACTGGAATGAAATTATAGACCCAATTGTTAGGATTCCCTAACAATTTTGGGCACTCTGTCTGGCAGTGGGGGTGGCAATTTGAGGCGGAGAGTCATGCCTGTTGGCTAGCTCTTTAATCAGCCCCCTCCATCCAATCAGCGCATATGCAGAAGGCTGACAGCGCAGTTTCATCAACAGTCAAAACTTCATACTAGTGTATCAAGCTAGCCTTGGTGATTAGTGTATCAACACTGTATGGAACAAAAACTAACAGTATTCTCTAGGATACCATTTGGCTTGTGGTGCTACAGTTGGGAATGGAGTGGAGAAGAAAGGAATAAGCGTACTAATGATTAGATTACATCTTTAGTTATAGTGATTGGTGTCTTAAAAGCAAATAGTCCTTTTCATTGCCTGGCTGAGGCCCATTCCAGGGAGTCTCTTCATGTTAGAGCCTCATTGTGGACTAGTGTCTTGTTTGCATTGTGCTCTAGGAAGTACCTTGTTTGACTCCAGGAGAAAAATTTCACATTGAGATAGGTTACATTCAAACAGCAATTGTTAGTGAATGGACAATTTATCAAGAGAAATTTCCTGTTTTCAATTGACTGTTCTGACAACCTATCATAAGAAACATAGTGCCGTCTTCAGGAATTATATGTATTCTGATCATACTGTAAAATTTAACTTCAGGGTTCTTCTAAATGACATTACCAGCTTATGTCAATACAGTTTTCCCTTGAGAGGAATCAAGTTTGAATGGGAAGTTTCAAAACAAAACTTCCTAAGACTGGATCCAGGTTACTTTCAAACACGGGGTTGGAGATTTCATTTTGTAAAAATAACATTTTTGATTATTCAACCAATAGCAACATTAAGGACATGAATCCTTGTATCTAAGAGGGAAGTAGTAGGAGCCTTACTTTAAATAATTAAAGCAGAGAAAAAAACAAACTTTACAAAATCTACTAATTCTGATGTTTCAGCAACACTTAAAAAAAACACAATTGTACAACTACTCTGATAGTAGCATTACTTTCCAAAAAATAAACTTTTTTATTTTCCTGTGTGATTCTCCATCTGTCATATTTAAGTATATATTTTTCATAATTCTTATAAAGAGATGGTTAGTCTCTTTATCCAAAGTGGTATTGCAATCTCCTGGTGCATCCAGGTTTCATAGTAATTATTTTAATATTTGCAGGAGACTTCAGAGGCATATACCAGTGTGACTCTAGTTACCCAGTGACAACACGGGGCCAACATTACCCAGCTTTCTTATATGAATTCCCAGTTTCTCCTCTCTTCTCTATTGTGAATTCCAACCTGGTATTTTCTTTTCAAGAGTATAGCGAGGGAAGCCATGTCTCTCCTAACCCAGTTCCCTAGGAAAAGGTAGGAAAAGGGAAAAGGTAGTCATGGTCTTGCTTAGCTTGGAACCAATGTGATATATCTGCTAAAAAAAAGGGGGGGGGGACAGGTACCATTCACTATATAAGCAAGATGCCCATGGTTTCAGTTATGCCAGACTTCCACCTTTCATTTCTTTCTTTAGCTTTTGCCCATTACAGACTATGAAGAAGTACTGCAGCATTAGAAGAGAAAGCTCAGTAATCTTTCTGAAACAAGTGATATCTGAAGATATCAGACAGTAATACTTTCTTATTCTCCCTTTAATAACCAGTCACTGGAAGTCTAAAATTTTTCTGAGTAAAAATCACAGAAAATCGAATATCATTTTTGTAGAATGACTAATGAGATACCTTCTAAATTGCAGATGGGACTAAGGTACTGAAATTTAATTTGCATGCAGCTATTTCCTACTAAATCTTAATTTCTCCCTCAGCGTTCCTGTTAGAATTTCAAAGCTATATTGTGTTCTGGAGTAATCCCCATAATGAAATGTTTGTCACTTGACACTAATTGGATTTTCTTTGCCTTGTGCATTCATTATATGTATTTGATATTAAAACAAATAACCATGCTTTACATTTTATAAATTGTTAATTTTTAACATGTCATTATTGGAATGAACTGGGTATACACATTAGTTATAAAGTAATTGTCCACAAAATTTTGTCACAGCATGTACATTTGTCCTTTGTAATGAGGTCCTGCATTGTGGGATGCTGGTATTGACTAAGAACTTAGCATTCATTTCCTTGTACACTTACTCAATGGTGATGGTTTTCAGTAGACTTTTGTTAGTGTATGTTAATGAATATCCTATTTTTTTCTTCAGATATTGAAAGCCATAATTTTTTTCCAAATTGTAGAAAAGTAAGGGTACACAGAACTTATAATTATGAAAAATGACTATATTTTATTCCTGGGGGATGATCAGGCAACATGTTTTCTAATTTCACTGTTTGAATTAACCCCACACTTAATTTACTCATGCACTGCTACATGGAGGCTACATTCAAGCTCCTAAACAGAGGAGTCATATGGGTACAAGTAAAATGGTCTTATTCTGGAACTTCACAACACTTGTGGTTAGGATGTGACAAATCAAGATCTGGTGACACTCTAGAGGCCTCAATTCAGACTCTGGCATGTTTTTCTATTAGATTAATAAGGGATCTTGGAAATTGTAGGGTTCAATTTGTTTATCTTATTGATGAAGAAACTCAGGCTTCTAGAAATTAGAGCTTCTCTTTCAGAGCTTGGGTATGCATGCAATTCAGGAAAAGAAAGTCTTAGAGGGCAAATTTTGCTCCTCTTGCCAAAAGCATTACCCCAGAACAAGACTGGGAGAATTTTCCATATTCTATCCCTTAGACATACTCCTTGGAATATCGTCAGAGGTACTTCTGACAGCATTAGGTTTAATTCCAAAGTGCCCATTTTACACATAATGTATCAGTAGTAAAAGGAATGTAGGTAACAAACAGTGACCAGAATCTCTTCCTTTATACTGCACTATTAATTTAATTCCCAACTCTAAAAACTAGATTTTGAAATAACTCACTAATAGTAGCCCAAATTTATTTTAGAAGCCAGAACTACTTAAAGTTTACAATTTGCTTATATTTCAAGTATATCAATGTTAGATTTTTCAAGTGGTAAACATCCAAAACATAACTGTGCATCCAGAAAAAAAAAAGTTATTCTATATGGACTTATAGAATAAGCCTATTCTATAAGTACCTTATTATAAGTGCCACTATTCTATATGTGCCTTAGTTAAAGGACATGTGCTCTAGGTTAAATCCTAGAGCACCTCACATAATCATCTGTAGCCACAATCTGGCAGTAATTTTTATGGGCTGAATGCCTAACAATAGCTTTTCTTCTGTTTTTTTTTCCCCCTTTTCTTTTGTCTGCCCACCTTGTAGGAAGAGAAATGGATAGGAAATTGGATAGAATTTTCAATTTGTTTATTTACATGCTGTACTTCTTTTTGGTTCTTCCACGCATTCTAAAAGCTATGACTTTTATGATTTTATTGACCAATCATGTGCTTAACAAGAACAGATATTTTCAGCATTTGAAGATCATTTATATTATTTTAATGTGAGGTTTTCATCTCTTATTCGATACAATTTTGGTTTTACTGCATCTATATTAAATTAAAAGAAGAAAACCTGAACAATCACTAATTCTCCAGGATAAAAACCCTTCCTGTTCTCCCTCTTATTTTTCCACTGAGCCATGTTTATAATTTAAAGTCCAAGTTGTGGCTAAAAAAATTGACAGCCCACTCCCTGGAACCTGATTATCTAAGGCAACTAAAGTCTTCTATTTATTTCATTAGTAGTTAATAATAAGTTTGCTGAATTGTGGTTTGTGTCTGGTGTGTTTTATTAAAAGAAAGGAAAAGAGAAACCCGACTAGAATTAAACTGAGTCTGTAAGAAAAAAGGGCCTGATTTTGGAAGCAATTTTATAATTGTCTCTGGTTCAAGGTGGGGTGGCTACAAAATACTTAACGATATACATGCACATACTTATCTGTGTGAGACAAATCCTTTTGTTTCTCAGATTCTTTTTTTTTTTTTAAATAAAAAGCACGATGCTCAGCAACACCCTCTTTTTTAAAAACTTTGTCCCTATTCTTAACTGAAAGAATATGTGGAAGGAAAAAAATTTAACAACCTAGTCAACAAAGCTTAGGATAGCTTTCGTTCAAAGTAATCTAGAAAATGTTTTTTAGAACATTTATCTAAGAACAAAATTTAAATACTTGATGCAGTCTTTACCCTACTGTGTGGTTGTGATGTTGTACTGTTTCTAAAGTGTTTTATGAAATAAGTCAAATATATTTCTAAAACTTAAATCTGATCCTTCAAGGAATCCCTGAGAGCCTCACAGGAGTCGTTAGGTTATCTGAGCTGACAGAAATCAGCACCAATAGCAATTAAGTTAAGGGAATCCATGGATCAGAATCTAACTTTAAAAGGTAATCAGATCTAGATTACTTCCAAAGTTATTGACCCGGGCATTTGCACAAAGACTGGCAAACTTTCTTCTAAAGATTGAAGTCATGCTATGTGGAACAAAAATTTGTATGATGCTGACAATAACTCATCGCTCAGCAAAACCAAACAAAATTACAACAAAGCAAAATTAGGACAAAAGCAAAAATATCCCAATAAAATAATCAAAATGTGATGGGAAATTTAAGAACTCAGATAGGAAATAGCTTTACTGGTAAATTTGTTGCATGAATAATACCAGGAAAAGGGCAGAATTCAGTTATATAACTATATATATAGTTTAGCTATATAACTAAAGCTAGTGGCTGAAAACAATCACCATCATCATTACTATTGAAGGTTCTGGATGTTGATTGGGTTCCGATGGCAGATTTTAGCTGGTGTTACTCATTTAATGTGATCAGATGACTGGCTGGAGAATTCTCAAATGTTTCCTCACTTGTCTGGTGGCTGATGCTATCTGTGACTTAGCCTGAGCTCTGGCTTCCTTCCTACATAGCAAATTATTCTAAAGCATTCCAATAGTAAAGCAGAAATTTTACAGGAGAAGCTATAAAACCATTTATGACTTAGGCTCAGAAGTTCCACTCTTGGTTGAGGAAGATTTAAGTTCTGCCCAAATTCAAGGGACGTGGATGCAGGGTGCTAGCTCTTGGTGGGAAATGTGTCAGATTCCTTTTTTGACAAGGACATGTAAAGAGCCGGCCACAGGGTGCGAGAAAGGACAACGAGAGAGATGGCTCAGCCACAGAGGCCGAGGGCTGACTGGAAGCATGAACCAAACAGCATTTATTATATTTTGTAAATCTTATTTATAGGACAAAAAAGAATGGCTTATGACTAGTCAAACAAGGGAGGCAAGTGGCTAATGCACAATTAAATTGGGTAAAATATTAGTTTCTGTGAGATAATTGGGTCAGAGGGTTCACTCATAAATTTGTTGGTATCTCTTAAGGAATGTTTCTTAAGGTAAACATTGGAGGAATGGGGACCCTGCTGATCCCCAGAGGTCAATCGTGCCATTTCCATCTTCAGTGTTCTGAAGACAGGTAAGAGTGGAATGAAGTTTTCTTCATCCACAGAATGAGTCCTGACTGGTCTTAGCTCTCAGCCTCTGGCAAGGACATGCAGGAAGGATGGTATTATTGTGGCCTGTTATGACAAATGTAATCTGCCATTTAGTCACAACATTGGCTGAGGTCTCTATCCTGTGCGGAGGCAATTCTTCTAAGGTATTGGTAATCTTACTGCCATCAGCACCCCCCACCTCCAGCAGCTGGAAGGTAATTCCTTTATTCCAGAGGCAGATTTAGGTATTCAGAACCTCCACCATACACACTTTTCCTGCCTCTATTTTTTCTTTTCTTTTCAGCTTTATGGCAATATAGTTGATACATAAAATTGCTTAAGCTTAAGGCATACAATGTGTTGACTGATAAATATATGCACTGCACAATCAAACCACAGTAGTATTAGTTAGCACCTCTATCACATGATGTAATTAGCATTTATTTTTTTGTGGTGAGAACTTTTAAGATGTAATTTGCTTGCAACTTATAAGTATGCAATACAGTGGTGTTAATTACAATCACCATATTGTATTTTAGATACCCCAAACACATTGATCTTATAACTGGGAATTACACCCTTTAAATAGAATCTCTACATTTCCCTATTCCCCTCAGTTCCTGGTAACCACCATTTATTCTCTATTTCTAAGTATTCAGTGTTCCTAGATTCTACCTATAAGTGATGCCATACAGTAGCTGCCTCATTTTTAGTATATTTTAGTACAAAGCCCACAAGATACACTCATGTTATCGCAAATAGGATTTCTTTTTTTTTCCTTTACATGGCTGAACAATATTCCATTGTCTATATATACTTTATATTTATTAATTCATCCACTAATGGACATTTAGGTTGCTTCTATATTTTGCCTATTAAGTTGTTTCCTACCCTGGCAAAATCTCTGTGGGTCCTAAGCTGTGCCCCTTGGGATAGGGGAGAAGTCAGATTGTTTCCTCTTACACTGTGTAATGCATCTACATCTATCTGTCTGTCTATGTATCTATCTATCTAGATTAACATCTTTCTATGTCTATGTATGCATATATTTTGCTCCAGGTGTGCTAGAATTTCTTTGCTGGAAACCTGAACTTCCACAAAAGGTTTTCTTGGTCATGGACGATTAGTTATGACTATGCTTTCTAGGGACTCTGAGGATGTGGCCAAGATGGACTAGAGTCAGGGCAACTAGAATCAGAGTTCACAGATGGTCTGAGCTTGGTTGATCTGTTACCCTAAGTATGTGTGGGTGAATGGTATGGAATTCCAAAGTTCCCACAAGAGTCTGTTTCTCAATGGGTATAAAACTGGTGTGAGGGTGGGGTTACATGAACAAGGGATATCTTATTTAGTCACGATGTGATAGCACTTTTTTTCCTGCATTAAAAAAGTTGGTGCTGATAATACTTAAAACAGAATGGTACTGGTACAACAACCAACAATCAGACCAATGGAACAGAATTGAGAGTCCAGAAATAAAGCCACACGCATATAGCCAATTAATCTTTGACAAAGGAGAGAAAAACTTACATTGGAACAAAGATAGCTTCTTCAACAAATGGTGCTGGGAAAACTGGACTAAGACATGCAAAAAAATGAACCAAGACATCTCTCTCACACAAAATGGATAAAAGACTTAGATATCAGACCTGAAACCGTAACATACATAGAGGAAAACTTGAGCAAAACCCTCCATGAAATACAATTCAGAAATCCCTTCCTGGAATCACCTGCAGAAGGCAAAAAATTGAAGGAAAACATAAACAGATGGGACTTCATCAAACTAAAAAGCTTCTGTACAGCAAAAGAGACAACAGAAAAAACTAAAAGAAGCCCAACTAAATAGGAAAAAAATTTTGCCCTCCACAAGAGTGATAAGAAATTAATAACACAGATCTACAGGGAACTCACACAACTAAACAAAAACAAAACAAGATGCCCAATCAAAAAGTGGGGAGAAGAACTAAAAAGACATTTCTCCAAAGAGGAGATACAAATGGCCAACAGGCACATGAAAAATTGCTCAATATCACTAGCAATCAGAGAAATGCAAATCAAAACCACAATGAGATACCACTTTACACCACTAAGAATGGTCCACATCAAAAAAACAGGCAACAACAAGTGCTGGCGTGGATGTGGAGAGAAAGGAACACTCTTACACTGCTGGTGGGAATGTAAACTTGTCCAGCCACTATGGAAAGCTGTGTGGAGGACCCTCAAACTCATGAAAATGGAATTACCATTTGACCCAGCAGTCGCACTTCTGGGAATCTACCCAAAGGAGACCTCAATGTGGGTACAAAAGGACACCTGTGCTCGGATGTTTATTGCAGCACTATTTATAATTGCAAGGACATGGAAACGACCCAAATGCCCCAGAACAGATGACTGGATGAAAAAGATGTGGTATATATACACAATGGAGTATTACTCATCATTAAAAATGACAAATTTGATGAATTTACAGACACCTGGATGTACCTAGAAGAAATCATTCTAGCAGAAACGAGCCAGATAGAAAGGGACAGAAACCAAATGGTTTCACTTCTACATGGTCAACCAAATGAAACTGCACCAGGGGAGAGAGGGGACTAGCTGGAGCGGGTGGGAAGGGGAGGTGGTGGGTGACCCCCAGGGACTGAAATGATGTGAAATATATATAAATAAAAAGAAAAAAAAGTTGGGGCTGTTCTTACTTTTTTGTCCCTGCTTAACAAAGCTGACAACAGGAAAAATAAAAACTACTTGCTCCAAGAAATGGTTTCACTTGAAAGATAAGACTTCGGGCCAGCTAAAATAGTTTGCTCATCAAAGCTTACTCCAAGATCCTCACTTTGCTGAACCCACCAGTCCAAAATTATATAATAAACTCTGCTCAATCCCAAGCAGCTGCCTAATACAAAATTATCCAACTCTATATAAATACCCATAAATTTACCCATTTTGGGTTATGACTAAACTTCTAAACTGGTGTAGTCTTTTTCTACACATCTGTTAAACTTAGCCTTATTATATCAAGTGGTCTTTTAAGGAAGGTGAAAAATAGGTGAAAATAGGTTTTAGGTACTACGTTTCTTTATGTTCCCTCAGTAAAACCTGATCTACAATGAATGGAAAAAATGAAAATGTCATTTGGAAGAAAAAAATTACTAATTCAGTCACTAATGTTATGAAAAGATTCCTCCAAACAGAATCATAAATCTCAAGATTCAAAGAGACTTGAAGTTTATTTAGTTCAATTCATCTGCTTCATACAGATGGAGAAGAGGCTCAAATTTGGATGCAAAGTAGAGTGCAACCAAGGGTTTTAGATTTTATTTGTTTCCTCATTTCTTCTTTTTCTTCAGTCTTAGCATATCAAGTTCTTGTTTCTTCACGTTGCAGAAAAAATGCAGTCTTCACTGTGCTTCGGTAGGAGGCTTTTGTGCTGCCTCAAGGTTTTTAGGATTGGGTATTTAAAAAAAAAAGTATTTTTAGAAGACCTCCCACTCCAGGATGTCACTATCTGGTTGTTATTTAAAGGCATTTACCAGACAATACTGGAAATTCACAGCCATACTTTTAAAACTGATGGACAATAAGGGCTAAATTTTGGGGGTACAATCAATTTTATAAGTAATGGAACAAACTTTCTAACACTGCAGGGTCTATTGCTCACTTCACCTGGAGTATTTTAGGATTAAGGGGGTAAAAGTAATTTATCTTGACTTAACTAGAAAAATAAGTACATAAAAATTTTCTGGATTAGAAGGGTTTACTTTTTGTCCTTCAGTTAATTTATCTTTTTAAAAAGTGCTAGATTCTTAGTACATGTTAAGTGAGATGTCACAGACACAATATGAAAAACACAATTGAGAGTAATTTTAACAACTTACAAGTTGCTATTCACATATTAGAGAGAAAGAAATCTATGTAAGCACATATGACAAAGATTATTGGAAGTCACTTTATAAATGAAATTGAAAAGAAGTTGCACATGGCTCTAGAGAGTTTTCTATGGATTTTGATTGTGTGAAGATGTATAGATTGTGCAGAGCTAGTGACCTTTATTTGAGTTTCAGGGTTCTTCCCCCCCCCCTTTTTTCCTCACTGTTGACTACTTGCTTCTTCCAATTTACAACAAATGTCTTCTTTATATAAGCTTTTTTCTAATGTTATGATAAATGTTGGTACATCCCACATTGATTTCCATTGTGGAGTTTAAATAATCTACCCCTGGACAGTTTTCACATGTTAAAAGTCTCTCTCTCTCTGCGTGTGAGACAGTAAGAACATACATTTATAGCAACACAAGGCATTCATTATTACACTTCATTGAATTCATTTTTTCCCCTAAATTTCAACAAAAAGTAAATGTTTTAAACTCTTGCTAGATGTACCACCAGGGTGGTAAACCATGGTCCCTGGGGATAGCACCTGACCTGGGCCCCATCTGGGGTGGGGGACTCAAGTGCACTGCCACTCCATGGTACCCACCTCTGGGAGGATCCTAGGGGACCCCTGCATAGGTCCAAAGTCCTGTAGGGTGTGGGCTTGTGGGAGTGGGGGGATGGAGGGGGTTTAACTCCTCTCTGGTTCTACTCCCATTCTAGTCAGTCCTCACCAGGAAAAAGAAAAACACTAATAAACCAGATTCAGACACAGAGGAGGTCAGGAATGAATAAAGGCCCTATACACACCCATCTCTGGACAGGACCCAAAAAGAGCATGGAGGGAACCACCTGACAAAGGACTGTGTGATCAGTTATACTGATGATTTATCAGAGTTATACCTGCACTGTCCCTGGGGGTTGAAAGCCAAAAGCCAGGCTCAGTGATGCTTACATCAAGAATAAGCCACCGTCCTTCACCACAGGGGGAGGAATGCCACAGAAACATGGCAAGGGCCTCAAGGCAGAGCTGCAAACTGAGAGAGGGGAGCAACAGGACTAACCAACTGCTGATGTCAGTCTCCATCAAGGATCTTCCCTACCAACATGGGCTTGGAGACAGACTTCTTAAGCCAGAGACCAGAAATAGAAGGCAAAGAACCAGCAAAATGGAATTGAAACCAAAATGGAAGATACAGCCAGCAAAAAGAAGGAGTCACTGATAAGGTCCAAAGGAGCTCACTCTGGCTGCACAACACAAAAACTGGAAATCTAAGCAGCATGATCTACCGTGCCCCAGGAATGTAGATCCTTGCCCAGAAAAAGGACACTGCTTCAGAGGAAAAAGAGTCCAATGGGCTAAACATGATCCAACAAACAGCAATAAGAGAGGAATCAGAGTGACCAGAGGGGGTTTGGGGGAAGGGGCATACCCAAGTGGATCAACAACCATGTAAATTAAAACAAACAAACTCTTGCTAGAAATTCATATATAGCATATAGATTTTTCTTTTTATAGGACCCATATCAATATTTTGTTCCTGAGGCTTTTCTTCACAATTTCTGTTTCACATGTAAAGTATTTAGTAAACCTTTGGGCATTTATTAACTTGCTCTCAATGTGAGGCAGTTTACAAAACTAAAATGTGTGAAGGGTAAATTAGATCTCCAAATGTGTTTTGCACAAGTTTAAAGCTATGCATTCTGCTTTGAGTTCTAGAAGTCAAAGTTTTTCCTCCGTTTTACTCATAACTCTAGTACTAAGTGACCAATTTAAAAAAAATAATAAATTCAAAGATTATTAATAAAAAATAACATTTAATTTTTCCTAATGGTTAATGTACACTAACTAGTAAGTAAATTTATTGTTCTCTTTATAAATGGAGTTTAAAATCATGTCAGAATCATGAGCACCACAGTAAAGTATAATCACTTTTATTCGCTTCCTCTCCACATACATCTTTGGTCTTCTAGTGTTTACAGAGGAATCCTAAACTTCTGAAATAAAATGATACTTCCTTTTGCAAGTGTGGGAAATGATACTTACTCAAAAGAAATACTACTTATGATGTCAAATTTATTTTTTAGTAAATTTGTTCCAAAATACTAATTTAAAATTTGTATAGTTATCAAAAACTACATTTGAATCTGAGCTGTGTTTCTACTTGTTTTAGAAAGTATGTCATAAGAATCTCTTAATAAATGAATAAAAACATTTTGAAATAGAATGGTCATGTAATCTTCAATATTTGGAGGAAAAATTGTTAAAGTGATTTAATGCAGTACCAACTGCAGAAATTTCAATTAACTATCTTCAAGTGTGACAGACATTGGGCATTCCTCCTTTTTGTTCTTTATTGACATCTGTCTCTTATTGTTCTTTCCCTAAACTATAATAGCTATTAACTTTAAAAGTCTAGGATATGCCTTTATGTTCTGGAGCATCACATTCCTCTTTGGTAAACAATTAAGTACCAGAATGTTGAGTGCTTTAGCTCTGAAGTCAGACTGTGAAGGAGAGACTCAAAGTTCTATCACTCTACTGTCTTTAGGCAAATTATCTCACTTTCCTTATCTATAAATAGAGATAATGACATCATCTATTTCAGAAATTCACATGACAATTTAATGAGTTAATATGTGTAAAGTATGTAGGACAGTGCTTGGTACACACTGCTGAATAGAGTTTTAAAAAATCTTTTGATAATGGTGATTTTTGAGATTAACTTTCACCAATGACTCCCAATTTTGTATCTCTAATCTTTGCCCTGTAGTTTTCTTAAATTTTAAAAATATTAAATTTTGTTTGAAATAAATAAAATTTGACCTTATCTTTATATAAAACCATGCACACTCATGCATTAGACATTTATTTAACATCTATTGTATACTAGCTACTTTTTTTCAGGTGCCTGAGACATAGAACAAACAATTCCATATACTTCTAGTTCAGAGTCCCTCAGCAGCTGCAAGGTGTAGGGATAAGCTGCCATTGGCTCAAGGGTCAGCTAAAGGAGGATCTGCTTCTAAGCTCACTTAACATGGTTTTTAGCAAGACAGTTCACATGGTCTAGTGGATTACATTGTGATAAGCATTTGCATTAAGGGATATAAGTGAAGAGAGTCATCTAAATCAGACCTCTGCTCAAACATTATACTGACATATAACAAGTTACCCCCAAACCTGCCAAACTCCAAGCCACAGAAGCAACGCAATAAATCTTTTTGTCCATAAGTTGTATTTATTTGTATTGATGTCTAGAGAGTTGGTTTATAAATACTTTCCAAATTAAGCTGGCATCATACTATCTATCACTTGCTAATACTGAAAGTAAAATAGACATTTAAAGCTAAATTTATTGCTTCTAATGATGATGGATACCCATGTTAAAAGTTTTTAAAAAATTTTATTTTAATTTTTTGGCCTATATCTTGGCAGAATGATGAGAACACCTTTAATAATTTCATCTTTTAGTATAGCTGAGAAAGAATTCGCTTAAGGAGTAAGAAAAATTCTTCTTTTAAAAAAATTCTTTATTCTTCTTTTAAAAAAAATCTACAGTTTCATTTCAGGAATCTTTTATAGTTACTGGTTATCATTATATGATAATTTAATTAAAATTAGAAAATGTAATCTATAAATCTGCCTACTCATTCAAAGAAAACAGAAATATGTTGTGATACTCAGAAAACAACAAAGAACAAAGATGCCTTGGGAATTACTCTCCTATATATTGCTTTGGGATTCATCGAAGCCCCTCGTAAGGTCTGGGCCAGCATGGATTCTGAAGAAGCAACACATGGAAGAACTCCAGGTCTTACAGACCTATTACAATCAAAAAGCTCCTATTTAATCTTTTTTCATTAGAACAAGGATTACATAGCTAAAACATGCTTCAAACTCTCTGGCTAAGCCTAGAAGCTCATGACTCAAAATTCTTATAAAGTTACAAAGACAGTCTTTCACTAAAAGAGCTAAGGGACGATTTGACAATGGTAGAATTATGGGTACTTTGGTTGTGAATGTGATGTGTCATATATATCTGAAAAGGGCTGAACCTATACCCCAAATCATATGAAGTGTCATGAACCAATGTTGCCTCAATAAAAAAAATCATGAATTAAAACCAAAAGTACCTGAGTTTTATGTTTGTTTTACCTTGCTTACATGTAAAATTATTAAATCTAAAAGAGAAAATAGTTTAACCAAACATGCTACAAAAGTTTTAAATATGACCTAATAATAAATAAAAATATTGATTAAAGATATATATTTTTCCTACTAGAGACATTAGCAAAAAGTTTTGAGTAATTTTGGAAGGCAGCTATGCTCACCACTATACCACCAATGCTGTGCAGTTTTGAGTAATTTTGAAACAGATCATGTTCAAACAAAGCTTAAGAAAGGATATGGTTCTTTATATATTCCAGTGAATTTAATTTTGGTTTGTCTAGGGATTTTGCAAACACCAGGCACCTCATGTATTGTAAGATAATATAAAATCAGTGGACTCAGACCTCCAAAATTGAATAACACATGGTTAAATTCTCGACCAATGCCACAATAATGAGACTGTAAAGGGAAAAAAAATAAGTCACTTATTATTTTTGTTTTTAAATTCTGCATTTTTAAAAAGGAATTTACTAAAGTAGAAGTCTACAAGTAAGTGCAGTAAGACTCCTTAGCTTTTTTTATCCTTCTATCCTTTCAACAACTTTGAAGACAGGTTAATAAAGATTATTTTTATTTGAAGAATACAAAGAAAACAGAATGACAAAAATAAGTAAAAATATAGAAAAAAGGGCAGGAAAAATACATGAAGAAATAGTGACTAGAAACTTCTTAATTTTATAGAAAATATAGCCAAGAAATTTAATTTCAAGTAGGATAATTTCACACCTAAACAAATCATAACCAAGTGTTCACAGAATAAGACATATATAAAAATATACTTATATTTTTATAAATTTATAAATTTTATATAAATATATTTATATTTACAAATATAAATATATTTATATATGTATATGCAAGCAAAAACAATATGTAAGATCAGTTGGTACCTGACTTCTTATCAGAACAAAGGAAGACAGAAGATAGTTTTATGTTATATAGTGTTTATAGAAAAACTATCAATCTGAAATTCTGTATCAATAAAATCATCATAAATATAATTGCTGAAAGATTCTACACTGACTTCTTGAGTCAATGAATATAGCAACTATAGTAGATTAATATTTTCTTCAAGTTTTGCAATGCTTAAATTGAAGATTTACTATAGAATCCACCTTCTGTGGAGAAATAAAATTTAATTTTCATTTGGTTTTATGGAAAGAGTTTTCTTATGTCTCTTTTACTTATGCTCACTTTTTTATTGCATTCATTCATGGTTGTTCCAGAATAATTTCAAATCATTAGATTATTATAATAAGAATAAATTCTTTGATTGTCAAAACAATATCAATATCAGATGTGATATCAATAATTTATTTCACTTTAACAATTTTACCGTGCTATATCTAGTATAGGAGTTAAAAACTGCTATTAAAAACTGCTATCATAAAGAAAATCAAAAAGTAGAAGAAAACTCACAGAGGGAAGTCAAAGTTACACATACACTCAGAAAAGCAAATCAAAGACAAATAAACTAAGGAAAACAAGAGATATAATCTCAGAAATAAAATCAATTAACAGAGGACCCAAACTAAAGTTTTAAATAAGAAAATAAGAGAGAGTCAGCATGTGAAGAACTCAATAAATGAAATCAAGAGGGCTAGAGAAAAATATGAAAAACAATAGACCAAATATAGAGGAGTGAATCAGTGAACTCAAACATAGTGAACAAATGATTCATTTGGAAATGTTAGAAGAGAAACAAGATAATTAAATATTGAAGAAACATTGTAAGAACTACCCAACTCTATTAGGAAAAGCAACATAAGCATAATGGTTATTCCAGAAAGGAATAGAGAGAATATGTAACAGAGAGCACACTCAAAAAAGTAATATTGAAAAACTTCCCCCAACTTGAACTGTCCATGAAACTAACATAACACTTAGTCCATGAAACACTTAGTTAGTCCATGAAACTAACATAACACTTTATTATATAAGAACAGCAGACATAGTGGTGAAAGTATTAAGAGTTCAAGACAAAGATAAAATGTTGAAAGTGATTAAAGGGAAAAAGCAAGTCATTTGCAAAGGAATTCTCATCAGATTTCTGTCACATTTCAGCAGACACTCCACAGCCTAAAAGAGACTGGATCACAGACTAGAAAAGACTAGAATTACATGTTCTAAATACTCAAAGACAAAAACTGTGAGCTAAGAGTACTGTATTCTGTAAGCTAGTTCTTCAGACATGAATGAGAAATAAAAGTATTCCCATGTAACATACAAAATCTGGAGTTTTTCAACATCTGACCATCACTACAAGAAATGTTGAAGGGAGCTTTCCTATATGAGCTGGAAAAAAAAATGAAAAGAAAAAATATAACACAACAACAAAACCAAAATCCACAAAAAACTGAGCAAGGAAATAAACACAGAATCAGAAAACTAAAGACAAGTTCTCAGTAGCAAGTTCTCATTTATCAAAAATTACCCTTACAGTAAATGGACAAAACTCACCTATCAAAGTCACAGCATAGTAGATGAATTACAAAGCAAAACCCAATCACATAAGTTATAAGTTATATAAGCAAAACATAAGTTACAAAGCAAAACCCAATCACATAAGTTATAAGAACTTCATTTAAGTTATTAAAAATCAAGTATAGACTTAAGAATCAGAAGTTTGTACTCCAAGTCAATGGAAACTTTAAGAAGGCAGGAAGTACTGTTCTTAGTTAGAATTTCAGCCAAAAAAAAAAAGACAGCTAGAGACAAAATGTCCATTATATAATGTAGAATGATAAAGGAATCATACATAACAATTATCAACCTATATACATCCAAAATAGCAGCATCAAAATATATAATCAAATATTATCAGACTTACAGGGAGAAATTGACAGCAATACAATAACAGTAGGGAACTTTAACACTACACTTACTGCCAATAGACAATTCATCCAGACAGAAAAATCCCCAAGGAAACAATGACCTTAAATGACAAGTCAGACAAGTGGACTTAATATTTACAAAAAAGTCTATTCCCAAATACCAGAATACACATTCTTTACAAATATTCACAAACCATTTTTTAAGGATAGGTGGGACATAAAGTAAATCTTAATAAATATATGAAGATTGAAATTATATCAATTTTTTTCAAATCACAATGATATGAAAGTAGAAATAATGCAAAAGAAAAAAGAGGTAAAACCACAAATTTACAGCAAGTAAACAACATGCAACTGAATAACTATTGAATCAATGAAGAAATCAAAGCTGAAATAATATAGATGATGAAAATGAAGACAGAACTTATGGGATGCAGCAGAAGCAGTTCTAAGAGAAGTTATATAACAACACTGGACTACTTCAGGAAAGAAGAAAGATCAAAATAAAAAATCTAAGCACTCATTTGCAGGAACTAGAAAAAGGAGGAAAAAAAAAACAAAACAAAAATCTAGTAAACAGCAGGAAATAATAAACATTAGAGAAGAAATTAAATAGAGCTCAAAAGGCAATTAAAAAGATTAATGAAACCAAGAGATGTTTCCTTAAAAAGATTAACAAGACAGGCAACTCTTTAGCCAGACTCATAAAGAAGAGAGAAAAATACAAATATATAAAATCAGAAATGAAAGGGAAGTCACAATAGATATGACAGAAATACAAAGGATCATAAGAGCATGCCATGTATTCTTATATAAACCATTTGGACAACCTACAAGGCCTGGATCATTTATAGAAACACATCTTTCCAAGAATGAATCAGGAAAAAAATAGAAACTGTGAATAGAACTCTTGCAAGTAAGGAAACTGAAATAACCATCAAAAACCTCCCGGAAGAAAAATTCAGGATTATAGGTCTTTACTACTGAACTTGACAAATTTTCATACAAAAATTAGTAACTACCCTTCTCAAACTTCTCCAGAAAATTGAAGAGGAGGGAACACTTTCAGACACATTCTATGAAGCCAAGATTACACTGATTCCAAAACTAGACAAGGATATGACACAAAAACAAAAACTATAGACCACCTCATTGAAGAACATAGATACAAAAACCCTCAAAAAAACCCCCAAACTTTAGAATGAACAAGAGTTCAAGAGAGAGTTTTGGTGTCCTACTTTTCTGCTAATTTATTGATGGATTATTGCTGACAATGCATAGAAAGCTAAAGCTTAAATTTTTGAGACACAAATGCTTATTCTGCCACTGCTCATATAGCACCCTTTCCACATTTGGACAGTCCTGGTGTTGAGAAAATATTATGTTGAGCTGAACTCTATCTCCCATAGCTTTCACCTATAGGAAAAATATGACCTTTCAGTTTACATAGCAAAAAAAATTTTTTTAAACAAAAGGAAAGCTTAATACTACTTTCCTCCAATAGCTTTCTACATGCTTAAAAACAAGTATGGTCTCCACAGTTTATTTCTAGTGGAAATATCTGTAAGTAGTTTGATTAGTGCTCAAATAATATGATTTTAGAGCCTTTCATAATTGTGTTTGCTTGTGTTTAGAATACTTCTGTTTGACTACACTCCTTTACAATGCAGAGCTCCAAAATTAATATACTACACAATCATTGTTTAATTAGCATAGCGTAGATTACAGATGTTTAGTTAAATAGACCAAAAATATAGCAGATTGGGATCAATAACATTCTGTTGACACATACCATTAAAAATTAGTCCCATATCTTTTCAGATGCCTCTAAGTTAATGCTTTACTATACTATACTTTTACAGTTACAACAGTATAAAAGTTACACTTTTTTCCAAAATCTATCAAACCAGATAACTTTAATTTTGTTTGAACTTTTGGTTATAATTAACAATAATTATATAATAATAATATATAATCTATAATAATTCTTCTAAGTTTATGATTTCTCTATATATAGTAAAAATAGCAAAGACATTTTTATCCAAGTTGTTAAAATGGTTGACATGTGATCAGGCCAATGAAAGAACATAATGGTGTCCCACCAAATACATATCTGTAATTTATTTTAAAAGTATCATCTGAAAAACTGTTTAGTTACAAATCCAGCCACCTATATTTCTTTAACTTGTTAACAAGTTATAAGAGACCATTTTTAAGAGCTTGCTGAATAGCAGTATACAACTTTTATCATATTTCTATTACTAAAACTAACAATCCTAGTTTTAGTTATCCTAAACATCCTTCATAATGGTGTAATATCATCACCTATGCCAAATTGATGCCTAAAGATCATCAGCTTCTTTTCTAAAGGCTTGTAGTCCACCCTTGCAGATTTATTAAGTTTGGAGGAAATTCTATATACCCAAATTATTAAAAACTAGGAAATATATGAGTATTGATCTAAGAAAGTAATCTTTATACAAAGTTTAGAATTTACAATAATGACTAGACTTCAATAGATAATTCAAATAAAATTTTATCAATTAAGACTAAATTATCAACTAAGATTATCAATTAAAAACCTAATTTAGAAATTTAATTCAATACCTTCATTATATCTTGACTAAAGTAAAATAGGATGGTAAATCTATAAGATTGCTACTTGACAGCCACCTTCAGGAACATGGTGAAACTAAGCACTCAAAGACTTAAGAGTGTCTACATTTGGTCAGCTTTTCCATGGCTGAAGAGATAGAGACATTTAATACTCTGACACTTTGAAGTTTCCCCTGCATCTCTGACTGGTGCTGAGATAATAGCCATGTATATATATGTCAACCAGGAACAAGCAGAGTCAGAAATATGAGGAAAAGTTAACATTATGCTTTCTTCTCAGAGATAAGGATATCTTCAGAAAAAAAAAACCTTTTTAATATTAAGATTGACATTAAATAAATCTTTTGGTCATTAAATTTTTTCTAAAATATATATATATATATATATATATATATATATATATATATATATCTCAAGACCGTATTAACCAACATTGGCTTTGTGAAGCTGTCCAACTAAATTTTATTACAAATTAAAGAAGAATGAGCATGTTTTCAAAATTACTATATGCCAAACCTTTGCTGCTGGTTTTGATAATCCTGATTCTTGTCTGGATAAAGACATTGCATATGCTCTTGGGTTGTTCATAATTTTCGTCATATTGAAGTCTATGGCTAAAAGAGAAAAAAATTCTTAAACTCTTCTTTTTCTTTCTAGCAGTAAACCCTAATCTTAGAGAGAGATAAAGATGAGTAAGAGAAGATAGTTATAGCTTATCACAATTAGGAAATGAATACGCCATCTCATTTTTAATTATTAGGGCTTTAAGTACTATAAAATTCATTCACTTATATTATTTCATGTTATCCTCACCATCTTTGAGCTTACAGTTTATAGATGAGAAAACATGCTCAAGAAACTTGATGACTTGCTTTAAGCTATTATTTGCTAAGAGTAGCAGGATAGGACATAGACTTTAGGCCTTTGGTTTCTGGGTCCAGAGTTCTTCCCATGACCCTCTAGTTAAATGCAATAGAACACTTGCACAAGTTAAATATTTGGTGGAATTAACTTTCTTCCATTTCTGACAACACACCTAGATGAAGAAAGACTTTGTAATTTTCCCTTGTTAATGGCATGACTATGGATAAGGGTACCCCCCCAAACTTTGCCAAATCTTAAAAAAAAATCATGTGATTTAATCAGTCACATCAATCATCATATTGAAACATAAACAATCAAACTACCTAAAAGACATTAATGTTATCCTAACAAATCAGAGAAGAAAAGATGATCTGTGAAATTTATATTATATTCTGGCACCAGTTATTATTTCAGTTACCAGGTAAACTAATCAGATCCATAGGTTGTGATGGTAATTACAAACTTCTGAAAAGTTGAGAAAAGTCACTTTACTAATTTTTTATATTAAACATTAAAAGATATTAGATACAGTTTGAAAAACTAGAAAAGACATTTATCTTTAGCAGAGGTTAAAGACTGACAAGCAGGAACATGCATTCTAAAATTTTGAGTGCAACCAAGGTTAGATTTAACTGGATTTAGAGTGGGAAAGGAAGGAAATAAATCATATAACTTTTTAAAATTTGATCAAAATCATATGGAAGAGAATCTGACATCTACAAAAAATACATTTTCCCTTTGTCTCAGGAATTCTCTCCTGGGAATATAGTTATGCAATCTCCCACGTAAGTATAAGAGAGCATACATACATATTTATTGATTGTGAAATAATTTTAAAATATAAATATTTTAAACCAGTCATGTATGGAAGTCACTATTAGTTGATAGTATTACAAGAGATATTAATGGGATATTATGCAACTGTAAAAAGAAATAAAAAAGCTTTTCATACTGATGTGAAAAGATTTATACATTTATATGTAATACTAGAAGTGATGAAAACAAGGGGATGAACAGTATATATATTATAATATTTCACTTAATGTATAAAATATGTCACCTTTAGTTTAAAGTGGAGTGAATTAGAATATTTTATTTGTCTTCATTTGTATAAAGAAACTTTGGAACAATGAATAAGAAATGAAAAAACAAAAAGTTTTGGGGAGGGATAATCAAAAATAAAACTTTCAACTTTGCATCATTCTTTCTTTTTTTTTTTTTTTTGAGACTAAATCTCACTATTTGCCCATGGAACTGCAGGCTCATGTTGCCCAGGGTACCACAGACTCAAGTAATCCCCAGCCTCAGCTACCCAGGTAGCTGGGATTACAGACATGTGCCACCACGTCCAGCTATTTTTTGGGACTAGGTCTCGCTGTGTTGCCCCAAGTGGAACTCGAACCGCAATCCCTAGTCCCAGCTGCTTCATAGGCTGAAGCTTACAGGCACCAGCCACCGTGCCTGGCAACTTTGCATCATTCTTAAGTGCAGAAATAATGTTAATAATAATGCTTCGAGCCTACTAATAGCTGAAACCTTTTGTACCACAAGAAAGGAAAAAGACATACAGATCCAAGAATCCCAGAGAGTTACCAATAAAATGACCCCATAGAGATCCACATCAAAACACATTATTTAAAAATTAAAAAATGTTAAAGATAAGAAAAGAATCTGACCAGGCATGGTGGTGCATGCCTGTAAGCTTCAGCGTAGGAAGCCACGGCTGGGGCCAGGGATCACGGTTTGAGTCCTACTGGGGACAACGTAGCAAGAACTAGTTCCAAAAATATATAGCTGGGCATAGTGGCACGTGTCTATAATCCCAGCTACCTGGGAAGCTGAGGCTGGGGATTGCTTGAGTCTGTGGTACCCCGGGAAATGTGAGCCTGCAGTTTCATGGGCAAAAATGGTGAGACCTAGTCTCAAAAAAAGAAAAAAAACAAAAACCAGAAAAACTAAATGACAGATCAGATGAACTTAACAGACATATACAGAAAATTCCACCTTAATAGCACAGTATGCATATTCTTCCCAAGCACATAAGGATCATTGTCCAGGACAGATCAAAAGTTGAGCCAAAAAACAAATTAAAACAAAATTAAGGATGACAATATATCATGTAGCTTACACTATTCACAATTGTTAAGACTAGAAATCCATAATAAGAAAACTGGAAATGTCACGAATCTCTGGAAATAAAACAACTCAAGAACCAATGGCTAATGAGAACCAAATTTTGAGACAGAAGAAAGTTAAATATGAATGCAGCAAAAGCAGCTCTGAGCAAGTCATTCAGTGATAAAATGCCTCATTTGAGAGAGATTGCAGATGAACAGCCTTATCTTAGACCACTAGAGAGAAGAAAAAAAAAAACCTGAAAAGTTATAAGGAAGGAAATAACAAAGATCAGAGCTGACATAAACGAAATAAAGAACAAAGAAAATAGAAAAAAAGTGAAATTAAAAACTGCCTTAAAAAAAAGTCTATCATGGGAAAAATTAAAATAGAAAACAGACAGACCTTTACTTAGACTCACCAAGAAATAAGAGGATTCAGGTAAGTAAGATCAAACATGAAGAAGAAAGCTAATATCACAGAAATGCAAAGGCTCATAAGAGTCAACTATGAACTATTACATCTCAACAAATTGAATAAGTTAGAAAAAATGCTTAAATTCTTAAAAATAGACAACCTACCAAAGCCAAATGAAGAATAGTAGAATGACCAATATCAAATAAGGAGATGGAAGCAGTAATAAAAACATTATTTTTATTTATTTATTTATTTGTTTGTTTGTTTGTTTATTTATTTATTTTCCAAGAAAGGAAATGCCAAGACCAGGGAACAGCAACCTATGTTTCTTACTAAACATTCTATGATCAGTCAATGGCAATCCTTTAAAAATTCCTCCAAAGGCAAGATCAAATGAATATTTATAAACTCATCTTATGAGGCCTTCACCACTCTGACACCAAATCTAGAGAAAGACATCATAAGAAAACTATAAGCCAATTATCTCTGATGAACATTGATTAAAAAAAAAATTCCTCCACAACATACTAGCAAGCAGATCTGAACAACATATTGAAAAGATTACACATGATTGGGTGAGATTTATTTTTGGAATACAATATTGTTTTTGCATATGCAAATCAGTTGATTTGACACTACATTAACAGAATGAAAGATAGAAACCACTGATGATCTTAATAAAGGCAGAAAAACCATTTGAAAAGGTTTAGCAATCATTCATAATAAAATTCTCAAAAATAGGCATAGAAGGACATTTCCTCCACACAATAAACAACTTCTGCTTATGAACAACCCACAGTAAACATCATGGTCAACAGAAAACACTGAAAATTTCTTCCTCTAATATTAATCCAGTGCAAGGCAAGGATGTCTATTGTTGCCACCGCTATTCAATGCAGTACAGGAAGTCTAGAAAATGAGCAACAGAAATAAAAGGTATCAAATTTGCAAAGGAAGAAAAATTATTTCTGCTTGCAAAATCACATAAATGACTTTATTTGTAGAAAACCCTAAAGAAGTTGTAAACAAAACGGTTAAAACTAATAATGAATTCAGAAATGTAGCAGAATATAAAATCACTATGCAAAAATCAGTTGCATTTCTTCACTGGGTAGCAGGAGTTTTAATATTTCACACAATGAAACATATGAAAATACTCCATAATCTCTATTTCTCTACCATCTAGCCCTATATTTTCTTGTTTGTTTATGGTTCTCTCTTATTTTACAGATTAGAAATATTAGAAAAGAAAGTCAAAATAAAAAAATACCATATAGGTGGGATCTGTGCCTGTCCTGATTGGCAGGTGCCCGCAGTTGCTGGTGAACCAAGGCCAGCGGCTGCACCCACTCAGCAACCATACAGAACCCACTGGGCTCCTCTGCCGTCGACCAGGTGGGTAAGGGGGACGCAGGGGCCGGCCAGGACACCCAGACCTGACCAGCAGCAGGCAAGACAGGATCCATCCTTGATCCAAGAATAGCAAGGGAAGGGGGGGAGGGTGGAGGGTAATGATACCTTTGCTGCTTCACATTCACTCCACTTAACTCTCAGGAGGAATCACAGCATAAACGTGCATGCAGCGACAGAACGGATGAGGGGCCAGAAAAGAGCCTGCGCATGCACGTGTGTGGGACACAGAACAAGGATCATTCAGAAAGATAGTAGACACTGGAATGGAGAAACAACTGTGGTAAAGACCTCTCAGACCTTCATATATGGCTTCACCGGAAGCTGATGAATCAAAACCCCATGTGGAACTTGCCACTCAAGGAAACATGGCTCCCTCCCCAAGCCTTAGGAGAGGAGGCCTGCAGAGTCAGGGCACTGGCTCCACAGCAAATCTGCAAATGGAGGGAGAGGAGATGACCTGCAAGGTCCATCAGAGGATGCCTGCCCTCATGGAGAAACCTCCTCACTGACAATGGCTGGAGGAAAGGATCCCCAAAGCCAGAGGTAAGAGAAAGGGGGTGCAGAGACAGCGGAATGGCAAGGAAAGTGTACTGGAGCCAGCAACTAGAAGACACAATAGACCCCAAATGAACATGGACTGGCTGCCCAATACAAAGCTAAGGACTACAAACCATCAAGCACAATGTGCCGTGGACCTGGAACACAGTCCCTCATCCGACAAATGGACACAGCTGCAGAAAAAGAGACCAAAGGACCAATGAACACAACATAAATGAAAAAAGAACAATGAGAGTGTAGACTGAGTGAACACAAGGGGGTGGAGGTGGAGGAGGGAAGGCATCCCAGTAACCATTTACCTATATTTACTTATGTAAGAATTTAGAAAAAAATTAAAATAAACAAAAAATATATATATTAAAAAAATCTAGATTCTGCCAACCAGAATAAACACCTTGGATTTTTACTCTTGAGGGAAAGTGGGAAAATGATTATTACTGACAGTGGTAGCAGAATTCAGTACTGGTGAATTCAGCATTTAGAATTCAGTTAGAATTCAGCAGTGAAGGTGTCAGCAACTGTGGGTATCTGGTTACTGTGGTGCAGCCCCTAACCAGTCTGTTTCTGAGGAGTTTTGATGTCCATGGTTCTGTGATATCTGCCTAGCTTATAAATCTGGTTCTCCGAACTTCTCCCCCCTTCCCCGCGCAAAAAAAAAAAAAAAAAAACTGGTCAGACCC